>QVIK01000987.1:0-15367 GCA_003957845.1 Oidium heveae | reverse complement strand
GTGATGTAAATCATCTCCTATTCTGTAATAATACCGTAAACCAAAGAAAGCAAAAGAGGCCTCTACTCAATTATCACCGTAGTTGGACAATCTCCAAGCGACTCTCCAAGAGAAATACTTTCTGAAATCGTTGTTACGTCACAAGTCCAGTCTAAATCTAAAATTCTAAATAGTACAGCACGGTTTTGAATGTTTCAACCAGACAAAAAGACATCACTCCAACCATTTATCAAGGACTATCAGAAGAAATACCATGAACTCAAAGAAACCTCCACCTTTAGTTCAGAAACTAAAACTCACATGAAAAATCTACTTTTATTTCACCTTAGTAACCTACAGCCTGAACTTGCAAATCGCTGTCGTAGCCTATCACTTGAATTAATAATATCTCAATGCCTCAGTTAGATCTCAGAGACCAAGCAAAAACCCTCCAAAACGAACAAAAAACAATCTGTATGTAACTTCCGTAGTAACATTAGTTGTCGGGAGGAAGAATGTCGTAAGAAGATCAAAAGCCAAGTTGCTAAAAGTAAATTGGACTCTGAGAATAGGAACCAAAAGAAAGTCTTGTCTGTTGGGAATCAAACCCATGATAGTAGATACCAATTAGATACTGCTGCAGACTTTTATGTCTCAGGAATCAAAAATGATTTTGACTCTTACTCTTCCTTTCCACAGACTGTTCGGTCGTGTAACAACCACCGGTAAAGGTAATATCCTATTTCCCTCCCTAGATGGAAAACTTTAAACATTACATGGTGCTATATATTTGCCAGGAGAAAACACTCGTATTCTCTCCACAGCTTGTTGTGAAATTGCAAGACTTGAGCTTGAACAAACAAGGAATTTGTTAGTATACAAATAATTGCAAATAAATATATCAATGATTTATGAAGAAATGTGCTAGAATTAACAATCTTTAATCAGTAGTATTTAAAGAAGAGTCTTTTTATGAGAGATGTCTAGTAATAACGTAAAGATAAGTCAAATTATATATTGTTGTTTTTCTTATAGATTAAAGGCAAAGCTCTTGCCTATTTATGTACATGTATTTCATATACAAATTATGTATATTAGTCCCTCAACGCTTTTCCTACTATAAAACTATAGACAATGGTCTTTGGGACAAAGAACACGTCTAAGACAAAAGACCGTGTCTAAGACAAATAAGACAATGGATAGCAACACAAGACAATAAGTCTGAGCAAAACCAAGGACAACACAATAAATTCATGACCTGTAAACATAACCTATAAAACACTATTTGTCTTAGAATTCTAGGTTAGTAAATCTTGAAGTTCTATTGAAAATGTTGCTCTTTGACTAAGGAGTCATAATTTCCAACACAGCTCAATTAGAGAAACAAGGTTATTCAATTAATTAGCCACCAAAACAACAAGATAGTGAACTAATTCGTCCTGATGGAACAATATGTGCAATTTTCATCGTGAATGTGGTAGGCTTATTTGGAAACCATAGTCTCACACATTTGAATTGCCTATGACATACCAGATTAAACGTGATTGGCATTATGTACTCGGTCACCCTGGTCAATCAGCCCAAAATAAAGCTTTACAGCTTGCTGGAATCAAAGGATACACGTCGGCCTCAAACTGTGAAATATGTGCTAAATCGAAGATCACCGTACCAAAAGGTTATGGCAAACTTGGAAGTTCATCCGAGTTCGCGGAACCCATACATATGGATTTAGTTGGTGGCCAGAAAACTCTTCATCCAACTACATTAGATGACTCAGCTCCTGACGCTTCCTGGTTCCTACTTGCAAGTGATGAATTTACATTATACAAGTGGGCATGGCTAATTTATACTAAGAAAACGGTACCTAACCAAATCAAATGTTTCTTAGAAAATTTAAAAACACAATTTGGCAAAACTCCAAAAAGCCTACACACAGATACAGGATCAGAATTTAATAATAATAAACTTCAAGAAGAGTTAAAATCCCGAGGTATAAATGGGAAAAATCATCGTCTCACGCTCCCGAACAAAATGGTATTGCGGAAAGAAATGTTCGTACAGTAACAGAGAAAATGCGTGCTTTTCATCTCCAATCAGGCCTACCATTATACCTATGGCCTCTCATTCTAAATGCATCATTAAACATCTTAAAAATCTAACCCCAAATAAACTTGCTCCGGATTCCCCATTCTTTTTTCAGTCTTCCAAAAACTACCTGACACTGACAAACTTCACTCTTTTGGATGTCGTGCATACTGGCTTGAACCATGTCAAAGTATGCTAGAATCAAAGACTCGGGAAGGAATATACGTTGGTACCAAATTCCATGGTGGTCACATTATTCTTAACCCAGTCACGGGTAAAGCAATTACACGACGAGACGTCTACTCTACTGTAGTGGGGCTAATACACCCATAGCTGATGATAACTTGATTGATCGTGACAATAAAATCTTATGTAATAAAACTGATGCCACCACATACCGTTCAGTTGTTGGTTTACTCCTGCATATCGCTAACATGACACGCCCAGATATTCAGTACGCAGTTAATCGACTTACTCGCCATGTCAAGAATCCATCTGAGAACGCCGTGCTCTCGCTGAAACATCTTGTTCGTTATTTGTCGCGTACCAAATCAGCTGCTCTTCACTTCAGAAATACAAAAGACATAAACCTTACAGCCGCTTCAGATAGTAGTTTGAGTAATATTACTTCTTCTAAAGGCACATCAGGGATAATTTTCTTCGTTGTAAATACCCCAATTGCATGGTGGTCTAAACTACAAACAGTCACAGCCCAAAGCACCTGTGAAGCTGAATACGCTGCCCCACAAAAATTAGCGGTTGCAGCACAGTGGCTCAAACCACTCTATGAGGAAATATTTGAAATTAAAATAGGACCTATCACTACAAAAATTGATAACATGGCCGCTATGATAACAGCAAATACCACAAAAATATCCGCTCGAAATCGTCACTTCCTTATGAAAGAATCCACTGTCCAAGAAGCCATTCAGGATAACTTGATTCATCTTAAGTATACTCCTACATGTAAATTTAGAGCAGATGGCCTTACAAAAGCTCTACAACACATAAAACATACTAATTTCTGTAATTAAATTATGCTAGATTTAACGCATTCGGTTCAAGGGGGGTGTGGTAAGACGACCCATTAAATATCACGTGATAATACATTGTATATAATTAGTAGTTAGCCTTCTCATTAAAACCTCATGCTTCCTTGCTCCACAGAACAACCTCCCTTATGAACATAGAAATTAACGCAAGATTGCGATATTTCAACCAAAATAATTCAGAGCCCAAGAAAAATGATTACAGCAGATAGGTCAAAGACAATTGGTGGCTTAATTATTTAGAGTCCCAGGTTAACGTTACACCTTGTTGACCACTGCTAAATTATAGAAGCTTTTATCACAAAACTAGGCAAGTATGAATTCATCTTAGGCTTCTCTTGGCTTCAAAGACATAATCCTTCGGTCGACTAGGCCTTGAGACAGATCAAATTTGATACTTAATTGAAGCTAGAAGTAAGAGCACCATCTAGACTGCTATATCACATGCAAACAGAAGAGCTACTTGTACTCCGAAAATTCCTGGACGACAATTTAGACAATGAGTCTATTCTTGCTAGCAGTTCGCCAGAATCTTCGCCTATATTCTTTGCTAATAAGTCTGGCGGTGGGATAAGACTCTGTGTTGATAACCGTGCCCAAAATGCTATCACTATCAAAAATAAATACCATTTTCGTTAATTCACGAGACGCTAGCACAATTAAGCAGAGCCAATTGTTTTTCTAAACTAGATATAATTCTATATCTGCCACATTAAAAAATGTTTTAGTTAACCATTAGAGCAGTGGTGTCTCAGATTGAAGGCCAGAACTTCAATGGTGTTGAATGTGTCGCGAGTCTAAGAGTAGTTTGTATGTTTAGATAGAGAGAACCATATGTAGGGAAATATGAGAAATAAACTATTAATTATTAAAAATCAGAAGCCAGATTTTTGAGATGATAGACATAAAAAGGAGTGTTGAATAGATGCATGTAAAGTATATAGGATAGATATGTAAATAAGACAAGAGAGAGAGAGGAACGATTTTTACCTAGGAATACATACATTCGCATATAAATTTCGATTTTGTGACAAAATCGCTGACTTCATGATAGCAAAGAAGTTGATAAAGTTCACAATGTACCAACAATCTTAAGGCACAAAAATAATAGTAGAGGATATCAGATTGGACCTTATTTTGGACTAGTTACCAAAAACTATCATCTCAATTTTCTCGCCGAGAATCGGCGAAATACTTTCGATAAAAGATTTTCAGATGGGTTACCGTAATATAGAGGAATTTTTCGCAAGAAGATTTATTTCGTCTTATTACCTGGCGGGAGGAGTTTATCGTGGTCCATTTTGTAGGCTTTCGCCCTAATCCTCCTTTCTACTCTCCTTAAAGCTCGGCATCTAAGCCCCAGCTAGGGAAATTGCAATGTACTTCCTCCATAATTTGTTATGTATATAGTGACTAGTTATTTATATATTCTCTTCACGCAGATGGTTTGATTTTCCTTGAAGTTTCTCTTGCTAACGTCCTAAGTATAAATCATTGTTTTTTGATCGGGTGATGCTCGACCAGGAAATTTCCACCAACTTTTTTTCCATGACTATGTCAAGTGTTATGAGATCCTCAATTACCGTACCGCGATTCCAGTTAAATTTAAGTGTAGCTTTCAGCGATTTACCCCAATCTGTACCCGTAACTGCTTGACTATCTCAGTGAGTGCAACGCAAGCTGGACTATCCGGCCATATATCGAAAAAGCTTTCGCCATAGTCACAAGACATGCCGATACGCGGATCTAGAGGAACACTACCTAGAAATGGAATCTTCATTTCTTGTGCTAATGCTCTAGCTCCACCAGTTGTAGCTTTAAATATTTCACTCTGATGTGAGCATTTAGGACAAACAAAGACTGACATATTCTCTATAATACCTAAAACCCGAATACCAGCTTTCTTGCAAAAATCAATTTGCTTTCTTACATCTAATAGCGAGACTTCTTGTGGTGTAGTTAACACTACAGCACCATCAATTCCACTGTCTTTCAGAAAGGTATTAACACTCAAATGTTCATCGCTTGTTCCTGGTGGAGTATCCACCAATAAAAAGTCCATCTCACTCCATTCGACATCCTTCAAAAATTGTTTAATCAAGCCATTTTTCTTTGGTCCTCTCCAAATGACGGCATCATCTCGGTTCGGAAGCATAAATTGAACACTCATCACGGCCAAGTTTTCAAGTACCCAGACTGGACTCCATCCAGTATTGCTAACATGAACAATTTCATCCTCAACGCCCATCATCTTGGGGATACTTGGTCCACAGATATCGGTATCCATAACACCAACCACAACTTCTGGATTTTTTGCAATTGCATGGGCGAGCAGTGTTGTAAAGGTACTTTTACCTACTCCTCCCTTACCGGAAAGAATGAGAATCTTATGTTTGATCTCAGCTAGTCGGTTTGTAATTTCGGGAATATCTGGATCGGCCCCTTTGGGTGCGGATGCGCAGATAGTCTGATTCGGACATCCCGCACAGGAATCGGCCTTGCCAGCGATGGCAGATTCAGGACCTGGACAATGTTCCGGCTCAGGTGCGATGAGCTGAGAGGCCAATGTATTTTGTATAGGCTGTGAAATTACACTAATGCCTTTAATAGTATGCTCAAAAGTCGGCGCCATAATGTTGTTTATTCAAAAATTAATGTCCTAGCGATTTGAGTTTGTGCTAGTGGTATGCTAATAAACTGTCATACCCCTGCTACATGCTTGCACTTGTATGAATTAATCTCACTCAAATCACCGGGCTAAATATATTTTCATCGCTAATATTATAGACATTTTATCCGGCCTATGTTGTGCACATGCACCAACAATCAACAATTGAAGTCGTGAAAACAATTAAGAATAATTGGACTCTTATTAATCAAGTAAATCATATTTCAAGGAAGATTATGTTCTTGAATAATGTAATTATTTTGATGAAACTTTTTGCTGTCATTATGCACGATCATGCCGCACTTGAATGTAAATAATAGCTCGAGAAAAGCTCCACGGCTTCTCATCAACTAGCCCGCCAACTACATTTCATTTCCCTAACCTCAATTCAATCGAGAGAGTGTATGTGCCAATGAATGCCCTTGCTCAATTCAACCATCCGTAATTTTGAGTTGGGGGTCCTTTTTAGGAGATTGAGAAGATTGAGAAGGAGGTCAATAGCTCTATCTCTAAAACTAATTCTGATACTACAAAAACGTAAACTAATCCCAAGTTATCCCCAAGTAGAAGTTAAACTAGCTTCTATACTAGTCACTATACTAAGTGCTATAACTAAGTTAAGAACAATCATATCTCATGTGTAGCCAGAGCAATGAATAAGTTATAGAAGAGATAAAGTGCTGAGGAAAATATTGAACTGAGTTGTTTTTATTATAAAAAATCTACTTTAAAGCCATAGATAGATGTTGCAATGCAATTCATCCTCTTAGTAAATATCTGATCTGAGTCAAAATATTGCTCGCATAGAGATCACAATGCAGCTAGTCATAGCACAAAAAAGTACAATTAATTCATCAAATCAAATCATTATGTTACATTTCATCTATGGAACAAGTATCTTTAACGCCAACTTCAGCTCATTAGTTTGCTTCATTTTTTTTCAACATCGCAAAAACAATGAATATCCAGATCCAAACTACATCAGAAATAAAAAACATTTTTCATCCAGACAATTTCGTTTTTTTCCCTTCTCTCTTACTCCATGAAATACTTTTTGGAAAAAATCGCACGAAACATAAATAATCAAACAAAACAAGAAAACAAGAAAACAAATAAAAAAATATTAATAATACAACTCTAACTTGACCGTCGTTACCAACTCAATTTTTTCGAGCCCGGACACTGGCGCTGATACTGGCAACACCAACCCTCCATCGATCACGAAATCTATCAGTCCAGTTGCCTGCTCGCTCAGGAATCTTCATACGCATACGAACTCGGCCCTCCACAATAGCTTCAATGATGTTAATAATGCCAAAGGTACTACTACCGATGGCTCTAAATAATGCTAAAGATGCCACAGACCAGAGGATGAACTTTAGATAAGAGTTGTGTGAGACTGCAGTTGCTCCATAGGCCTCGCTAACAGCCATAGCTAGAACAGCATTTGCCACCATCCACGAAACGACCATATATGTGCGGACACTTTTGTAGTAGTCTTCTTGTTGTTGACCTTCTGAAACACTTTCTTGAGAGACTTCAAGGCGATCTCGTAAATTACGTAATGCTTCGTCGTATCCCGAATCAATATCTAACTGTTCTGACGGCATTTCAAGCTCGACGGTGGTTCCCATTCCATGTCCCATTGCAGCTCCTAGATCAGTATGAATTACATTGTCGCCCTTTGTTCCCCATGAGATATCATGGGTATTACAGAATGCATATACCTGTAAAGTACAGATGTAACTAGGTAAGAGGAGAAAGTATTGACCAGCAGAGGTAAACATGTGCCAGGGATCGAGATATAGAAAAGACATCAAGAAGTACAATCCAACTGTCGACGCAGTAGAAACAATAACGTTGGTAAACATATTATTTCCTAATTCAAGCTTGGTAGTACCATTTTTGAGTTGTCGAATAATGATGTAAAAACAGGCACATGTGTTGTACAACATGATAATAGCATAAATTATCATGGAAGTAAGGTACAATTTTCGGGACCCTTGTGGACGATTACCCATCGAGAGAATAAATTGGGTACATATGAGAAGGACAAGAGCATATCGAAAAACAACAAATAGTATAAGACCAATTCTATGACCAAATGGATCTATATGCGGGTCGGAGAGGGAACCAGCCACAAAGTAAAAAGTGAGGTAGAAATTCGCGAGGGAGAAGTAGGTGAAAATGAGGTTTATAAACTGATAGATAAACTCAATATGGAGCAAAATCTTTCTTCCGATCGTATGATCTGTATGCCATATTTGTCGGAAGTGGACAAGTGAATATACCGCAGCGAAAAAAGCTCCATTTAGCCATCTTCTTCGCTGTGAGACAAATTCAGGCACAGCATCTACAACAAAAAATCGAAGTTAGTTTATCATATTACCACTAGCAAAAAAAAAGAAAAGGGGCGGAGAATTGAGCATTTACCTGGCACATCTGTCTCTCCGGTGCAACTTTTCACATACTTCAAAACCCATTTTTCATCTCTCTTGGCGACTAGTTCCCAACACAAAATACGATCTTCAGCCAAATACATGTTAGCAGTGAAAACATCAGCGTCTTGACCGTGAAGCATCTCTCCCTTAAAATATTGACTTAATGGCCCATGACCCGTATGATCATTTTGCAAAGCGTGATACCGATACGCACTCAAGGCACCAGGAAGCACAGTAATGTATCCAAATACAGATTCAAGTGGCTTGTCCAAAATATTTGACATCTTATATTCGAAGTTCTGAGAGGCAACCAATGGGTTGAAAAGTGCACATCCATATTTGCCTTTCATTGCCTTGATTTCACCACAGGCGCCAGCTACATTAGAATCCGTATCAAAAGCTTTCCACAAGTGATATAGGGAGTTACTTCCAGGTCTAGTACCGACATCAAGGAGAATACAAATATTGGGGGTTAGGGCTCGTCCAAATGCGTTAAAAAACCATCGATGAGAATTTAATTTTTTAGCATTCTTCTCTTTCATACAGAATATCATCTGACAAGGAACGATACCTTTTTCGGCTCCCTTAAATTTTAATTCAGAGTCTAACGAAACTTGTGTGGTATACTCATAGACATGTGCATGAACTTCTCTTTGGTTAACCAAATTTTTTGCAATACCATCCTGGTAAACACCCATAGCTGCGAGTGCGTCTAGAGTTCTGGGATGAACTTTGGTTCGGCCATCAGCAACAATACAGACTACAATTTTTTGCCATCCGTTTTCACCCCACGTTCGTGACTTTGTTCGTGAACAAAAGTGAGAGACATTTTTCATTACAGCATGAATAGTTCTCGTAAAATCAATTTCATTCTCGTTGTACATTGTTACGCAAATGAACAACTCCGTTTCTCTACTTGTGGAACCAATGTTTTGTCGCAACTTATATCCCCTTGCAACAAAATCATCCGGATCACAAGTAACTGCTGTATACCGCATGTGTGTAAACTCAACGTCATCTCGCCTGGGCAAAAAACTATATAGAATAGTCGGAATTTTACACTCAAGTATCAATTCTCCATTAATTAACTTGACTTCTTTTTTTGTCATTTGCGCTTGTCGGGCACCTCGTCGCTCCTGCTTTCCATCAGGCGCGGGTCCATAATGTATGTATCCAATTTTTGGCTCTTCATTTTCCATGTAAATATCGTTAGATCGGATTTTTTCATCAAACACTGAGCCCTGCCTGGACTGACTGAAGCTTGCAGCACTAAATATATCCTCGTCGCCGTCATTTATGTGTGGTGGAAACGAAATCGAAATAGTAGCATCATCTGCGAAAGATTGGTTTGCTGAAGCGGAAAAGACAGGCGCTGGAGGGAGAGGTCTCTTTATACTACCGCCGTACCGTGAGGATGGAGTACCTGGTCTTGGACTTCCATTAAGACTTGATGGCTCATATTGTCGATTCGCAGGAGGCGGTCGAGTTGATTCAAAGGACTCCCGAGCTGGTGTCCACAGTCCGGATGGCGAAAATCTACTGCCAGGTGAATATGATCTAATAGGTTCTGGTTGTTGAATAATAGGCGTGTTATCGATGATTGATGGGGCTCGAGATAATGTTGATAATGTAGAGGGTGCATAGGAGCTACCATAATAGTATGCACTAAATTTTAGCCAAACCTTAGCAATTACACAACTATTAAAAGAAAAATGCAAATTTTATTTTAATGAGATAAAATCCAAAATATAACGGCTTCTCTAGGTAAGTATATACATACGTGCGACTATCTTGTTCTTCGACGGATGGTAGCAATCGAATATGCGATGGGTTATTCTGCTGTTCTGACTGTGTTGAACTAGGTCCTAACTCCTCTTCGTAGGCTGGTGGTAGTTCAAATCCCGACGAGTTATTTGATTGATCCATATTAATTTTGGATTATTGAGCTGTTGTAGCTTGGGTAGATAAATATGTTGTGTTATTTCGTTAGGAAATATAAGTCATTAACTGAGATCTTTTTATATTGCTGCTATGACTGTTTGTAGACAGCTCACAAATATAATTATCGAAATAACATTGGTAGTTTGATGATATATTTTATCAAAAGATAGCTAGTTATCCTTCTTTTTTTCCAATACCTATTGTAGAGTAATTGGATTCCAAGGCACTTCTGAAACGATGCGATGAAAAAGTGGTAATATGTGATGAGTAGGAGATGTAGCTGTAATATGAAGGTGTTTCTTATTTTGCGCTTCTAGAGCGAGAAGAAAGTCAACTTATAATTAAACAGAAATTGTTAGGTGACGGACGTTGACATAGCAACAGAATTACTTTCTATCTCACGTGACATCGGGTATTTTACATTCCCCGCACGAACCAGAAGATCACTTCCATCTTTAACGTGTTTTATGATTTGAAAACCATGATTTGATTTAGCTTAAATTGCAAGATTTAAAAATTCACAGATTAAATCGTATAATAGAATGGATATTGACGCTGGCAGCTATATGATATTGGTAATGGCATAATGGTAGGTTAATCGGGCTGGTCTTTAACGTAGAGCTCAGGTTGTGTTGCTGGGCAGTTTGATCGCTGGCGCGGATCCTTCTTTTCTACCTTTTCATAGAGCTAAAGCACATCTTGGAGTAATCTAGGATAAGCCAAGGTTTTTTACACTTTTTTTTCCTGGTCGGATACACGCAATTAAGTTTAGGGTTTTAAGCCCCTGCCTATGTGTTTGAAGCTAGTGGTATCAACGAATGCAATCCATAATCTGAGTGCTCATCATATCAAAAGGTCCCTATCAAAACTATGAATATACACAACTTCTGCGGTGTCCAGCACTCTACCACTTCTCAGCTTATATCCAGGAAAATTTCAAATATAAAAAAAAAGAAAACAAAAAAACCATTGTACCTATACAGATAGACGTCGGAAAAATAAATAACTTTCCTTTTTCCTTTTTTTTATGACAGATACAAAAAATATTGCCGATCTGCAGAAACCATACATTATGCATGCTTTACAATATTAATTCTTTATACCATTGGTGTCAATCAGAATTGAAAAAGTGATGCGAGATTGTCAAGAAATTGATAGCTAGAGCATAGAGAGATTCCAATTTTGGCACAACTTAACGCACCTCTAAATCATTTGCGCGATGTAACTGAGTTAATCTCAGTATGTAAGCGTCTCCAACAAATATATTATCACATCGTATTTCTTTGAGGGTGTAGATAACAGCGTCTATTAACTTGCACACCCAGGTTTCAGCTAGGTTATATAATCGTACTCGGTGGTCAGAAATTGAGAGGGGGGTTCTGGATGCCATAATTTTGTTGAACAGGTGTTAGGCTCAACCAATATATGGATAGTAAGGTGTCTTTTGGTGGTATATTCAAACAAGACCCGCCGACTAACCCATGATATCCTTTTTCTTGAAGTAATTGGTCCAATACAGAATCGCCATAAAACCTTGACTCTATAACTGACTGGGATATCAATATCTCCAGCTAAATAGTTGCAATATTTGCTATCGATTGAGTATCCTTTTTATTAATTTATTTACATTAACTAATAGAGAAAAAACTTTCCATGACTACAAGCAAGAGTGAAAAATGACTTCAAGAACCAACATCATAAAAATTTCCCAAAAACAACATCACAGCCAAATTCTTAAAATTCTTCTAGAGAGAGACTAGATCTTTGGTAAAAATTCCATCTGAATATTAATTTGTTTGTGCGTAATAGTTGAGTTATTATGAACAAAGCGTTAGGTCAAGGTAACAAATGCGTTTTCAGTTTCCAATACCTACAAGACTCTGGTAAAGTATCTAGATCAATGAATATCCAAAGAAAACACTAGTTACTCTATGCTCTCACAAATGAATTTAGCTTCTTTATTTTGAATAGCAGGAATGGAAGACATTTGATGTAAATAAACGTTATTTTTTTTAAACGTAACGCGTCACTTAATCAACGTACACACAGAGGTTATTGCAGTATGATAAGAGAAGATTACGAATTCAAATTAGGTCTTCAATACATAACAAAATCTCAATGGTCATAGTATTTGTATAGTGCGCTATGCTAATTGAATAGTGAAGGAAATAATTCACCATCAAAGCTGCAGTCCTTCTCAATAAGCCCTGTGCATGTTTACAAGCTGAGTGTGCATGGACACGCTGCGCAAAATGGACATGCATGAAGGAAAAAGAATTTATGATGACCAATCAATGCTCTGTGTCTATGTTTATTTGCCCAGAATTAATCACCATAGCAACGAACGAAACATTCCAGCAGCCCAGCACACACCAAATTCCAGCTAGAGTGCTTCTGTATAACAATAATATTTGTCTTATCATAAGAATTTCCAAACAATCATGAATAAGGTACACATCAAACAAAATCTAGCTAGAATACGACGTATGTACCTTATTGATGATTGTTTATGTTGGTTTTGCAAGGGTGATATTACGTATTGTAGATATTGATTATCGTTTTATAGTTTTAAGTCTCACGTAAGGCCTCAATTACTTCTGCTTCTGGAGANAGGGAATGGAGGTCTTGATAAGTAATCTGGTAACACATTTGTAATGCCTTTACGGTAGATTATTTTCGGGTCGTAATGTTCTATGACATCTAAAAATCGTAAAATTCGCGGTGTGACGTTCACTTTTGTACGATAGCCAGATAGAGATTCATGGTCAGTTCTGACGATAATCTCGGCTCCTTCCACCCAGTAGCGCCAATGTTGTAAGCATAGGACAACGGCAAGAAGCTCGCGTTCCTGTGTGCTATATCTTTGCTGTGTAGGTGTAAATTTCTGGCTCATATATGCTACCGGATACAGTGCAGTATTAAACTTTGGGAGAAATGATTTATCTAACTTTTTTAAATTACGTCGGTATGCGTGTGGCTGTAAAAGTACACCACCTGCTGCTATTTTGCTTGCATCACAGTCGGCGATGGCAATTTTGTTGAAACAGAAAGGCTTAAGAACAGGTAAAGAGGTAATTGCGGTTTTTATTGCATTCCAACTAGCTATTTGTGTTGCATCCAAATTTGCCATACTGTTTTTCTTTAATCCAGTAAGAGAATAAAGTGGAGCTGCAGTGGCGGCGAACCCCGCGACAAAATGTCGTAAGTAGCCAACTGCATTCAAGAAAGATCTAATTTCTGTAACTGTGGATGGTATAGGCCTATCGATGACTGCAGCAATTTTGTTAGGGTCGGCGTGGATGCCCTCTTTGTCAATAATGAAGCCAAGAAAGGTAATTCGATTTTGAAACCATCTGCATTTACGAACATTAAGAAGCAAATTAAAATCATTAAAACGTTGAAGAACTTTTTCAGCATTTGTGGCGCACTCTTCAATAGTGCTGCCCCAAGTGCAAACATCGTCAAGCATACCTGAAATAATATCACGAAGAGGTCTTAAAATATCTGTGATGAAAGATTGAAATGTTGATGGTGCATTCGTTAGGCCAAAAGGCATAACAAGCCATTCAAAGAGCCCATTAGGAACTGTAAATGCTGTTTTTTCCACACTGTCTGGAGCCATAGGGATGTGCCAAAATCCATCTAATAAGTCGAATGAGCAATAAAAGTTTTTGCCAGCTGCTCTTTGCAATTCATCCTGAATATTGGGTAATGGAAATGCGTATTTCTTTGTGTTGAGATTTAATTGTCTGTAGTCAATACAGAATCGCCATGCTCCCCCTTTTTTTGGTGCCAAAAGAGCTGGAGCTGCCCATGGTGACTTAGACTTTTGTATCAAATTTCTTTTTAATCCTTTTTCTAGAAATTCATCGATTACTTTGCATTGTGCCGGACTGTATCTTCGAACAGGGATTTTAATGGGGCTTGACACTCCGGTATCAATGTGATGTTGAACAGTAGATTTCTGTACGGTTTTCTGTGGAATGTTAGGGTTAAATTTAAATACTGAAGGAAATTTATATGTGATATTTTTAATGAGAGACGCGATTTTTCTTGATTTATCATCGCCGTGTGGAGGTGTGTCGTCGGTACAAAAAATAACATTACTACTGATATATTCAAGTGATGGTTTATTACTTATTTTTAGGAGTTGAAAGGTTCCATCTTCTTTAGTATAAATACCTAGAGTGTGAAATAAGGAGCGGCCCAGGACAAGTTGTCCTGGAAAAAGATTGTTTGGTACAACACCACAACAGATTGAACCTAAGTTTTCGCCACTAGGAAGCTTCACATTCACTATAGAGTCACGTGTAATTTCTGCTGCAGGTTTGTGACCAAGACCTTTAATTACGGTGGGGTTGGAAGAATTGAAGGTGGCAGGCTCCACGATTCTAGACTCGCAAACCCAACTGGAATTTGAGCCATAGTCAAGAAATATAGTAGAGTTAACCCCATTAACAATAGCTTTGAAGAGAGGATGCGACTGGTTTGTTCCTTCACGATCAGGATGGTTTCGTGTACTGTCATTACTGTGATCTTCTGCAAGGTATATCGTGTCGCCGCCTTCTCGATCTAATTTTTGCTGGTCATCTAGTTCGAAATCTTGCCCGTTTCTGTCACTAAATTCTTGCTGGATGTAAGTTTGTAGGTAATCATCATCAGCACTACATAAGTTTTCCTCCCCATACCCAATATCAGTATTTTCTATTGCGAGAAGCCTCTCTTCTTCTGTCGCAAAGATTTGATTTTTACTTTTCTCTCGCTTAATTGGGCGATGTATATTGTTAGCCATATGGTTTTGATAGGGGGGTCTTACATTGACTTGTCGAAGTGACTGAAAGTTTTGAGGTATTTTTCTTGGTATTATCTGGGCACTCCGTCCACGTCCTCCTTTTTGGTTTAGTGTAACTTGTTTATTTGCTGATGCTCGAATAGGATTTTGGAAATTTTTATGTGGACATGATCGTGACCAGTGACCCTGAAGGCCACATTTGTAGCAATAATCACTCTCAACAGGAAAGGCAATATCGTCAGATTCACTTATTTCTTCTGTGGCCATTATTTCATCCCTCCCAAATGAGAGTAAATTGGAAGTCTGTTCTGTTAAATGGTTATATGCATTGGTGTGTTGAGATTGAGCAGCTAATTCAATCGTTGTTTCCAACGCCTCAGAAGAAATTTCTGCCAAGCCACGATCTTCAACT
>QVIK01000986.1:0-15399 GCA_003957845.1 Oidium heveae | reverse complement strand
CTACTTAGAAGCTTTGGAAACTACCAATCTTTGGAAAGCAAGAGCTAGACTTCCTCATATTTCCGAGGGCGAGATTAAGATATGCTGGATAACTAGTCATGCTGGAATCCATAGAAACGAACTTGCAGACTTTGAAGCTAAAAGAGGTGCAGCCATGCCTTATAACGAGTCGCAGCAACAACACTCGTTGGCTTCACTTCGTCGATGGCAAATAGAAAAAACAGATAACTCAAGGGACATCTGGTGGCAAGCCCAGGCTCCTAAGATGTATTCCCAGCTTGAAATCCATTCTGCTCCCCTCCCACCTAAAGAACTTCTTCTAAGTAGGAAATTTCTTGGACATTTGTTTGCCTCTAGAACAGGACATGGAGATTTCGCTGAATACTACATACGTATTAATCACCATGACGCTAACCTTAACTGTAAATGCGGATCACCCAAGGCACCGCTACATTTTTTCTTTTGCAGAATACTCCGCCGCCGACGTGGCCGTCCTCCAGGACCCATTAGTTCTCTAATCCCTACTTTACTTGGAACTCCAAAGGGGGCTATCACACTATCTGAATGGCTTGATAAAACTGATTTCTTCGTAAACATATGCCCTCGATAAGGTAATGGTTCTATCTACTCCACCACAGATTCCTTAAATTCTTATTCTACTTGTTATTTCTTTCGGAAATCCTGCTACAAATTTTAAAGACTTTTCACTTATAGTGAGTGGCTTATGACTTCTCTTTTCTATTTATCTTGTGCTGGCTGTTTCATACAACGCCCCACACCATGTATATAACTGCTTAGTTTAGCCTAATACTCTAGAGCCCCGGCTCTAGCGTCATCTGTCCCTAGTTAGGATTAGAGTTAAGCGTCGCGAAAACGTTAGACTCGTACTTAGACGTTAAATAGTAATAATAAAAAATAATAATAATAATACAACAAAGCAAGGCCCAGCCTCGACAGACTCCTCGCAGCTCGATCCGGACATGGTGATTTTGCAGAATACCATCGCCGCTTTAAACACAATAATGCTGAAATTTATTGAATATGTGGGCATGAAACGTCACCAGAACACAACTTCCTGTGCAGACGTAATAGAAGGAATAGAATCTGACCCAGGAATAATCAACGATCAACTACAGAAAATGATATCAAATGGACTAAAGGAGCTCTAGCGTTCCATACATGGTGTATGAAGACAAAACCTTTTGGATAGGGATACCCCTTTTGTATTGGATGAGTTAAGTTATTACATGTCAAAAAAAAAAAAATAGGTCACAAAGTAGAATATTTCTTTTCACGCAGGTTTAGTATGCACTTGTAAAGGTGTTGAATATGCCCCAACAGTCTTCGAGGCTCTCGGACAATTTGTGAAGAATTAGACATTCAACTAAACTGTGGCCTTCCCCAAGGCTCTCCAATATCTCCGATCCTATTCATGCTATACACAGAGCCTATCTTGCACATAGGTGATCAAAAAATGAAGTTTAGCTACGCAGATGATGCAGCAATCTTACAGTCAGGCCAGACTCTCACGGAGTGCATCGAAAAACTGGATAGACAAGCAAAAATCTTGCTGGACTGGAGACTACAAAATGCTATATCTTTTGATCATCAGAAGAGCGAGCTACAGCATTTCACGTTAGCTCCCAAACCGAAAGAATACCCCGGTCTTCTGATTAGAAATACTTTTCTGCAGGCAAACCAAGTGACACGATGGCTAGGAGTATGGCTAGACAGGAAATTATCTTTCCTTACACACACGAGTAATTGGACAGCAAAAGGTATGGTAGTAGCAGCTCACTTAAGACGCCTCAATAATACAAGGAAGGGTTCTCCCTTGCTACCCCTCCTTTCTTTTAAGGTGTTTAGGTCCTTGTCGAGCTCCTTCGATCTCACCAACTCAATCGCCTTTTCCATATTCTTTTTCGAACATATTAAGGGCTTCGACATCTTCCAAGTTTGCTCTATCCTCTCAAATTGGTTCGGCAAAATCTTTCCATTTGACTAGTACTCGTCTAATCCAGGGCTCTTCCTCGTCGAAATTTCTCAGCTCTAAGAATACGTTCGACGACTTGTTCTGGCTGTGCTAATCCATCCTTCCCCGGAACAAAAATAGGAGGGGGTTGTTCGTCGTCATGAAATTGTGACGGAAGCGGATCTGTAGACGCTTTACACAGTAACTATACATGGAAACGAGGCCATATTTGGGAAGGCACCTCTAATTCCACTATGTGAGGTGATATTATTCTTTTAATTTTATATTTACCATTCACCCATACTAATTTCTTTTTAGGCTGTGGCGTTTGAATGTTTTTTAGATTCAGCCACACCATATCCCCTACCGGAATTGTAAGGCTGGGTTTCTATGTTTATTTGCTTGTTCCTCCATCTGGATTTGAGACGACGCCATAGCTGCAGCCGCAGATTCTTGAGCTTCCTGGATTCGATTTAAAAAATTTTCCGCTAGTTTGCATGGTTTTGTTTTATGTTTGTCATTTGGAGCTAGTTTTTGTTGGATAGGCTCTACATGATAACCATGTTCTATGAAAAATGGGCTAAGACCTGAGCTAGAATTGTTTCTATTGTTCAAAGCTAATTGTGCTGATAGTAGCATTTTTGACCATTCTAATTGAGAAAAGGATATAGAGGAACGAATGTAAGCTAACACCTCTTGATTCATTCTTTCCGTTGCTCCATCAGTTTCTGGATGAAATGCTTTAGACAGTCTTTGTTCCATTTTTGCACCTTTGCAAAGCGCTGTCCAGAAATCTCCCACCCTGTTAGAGCCTCTATCCGATGTCAAAGCTTTAGGAAAACCATGAAATCTATAGTGACAGGTCAAAAACCTTACGGCACAATTCTCTGCATCCATTGATGTCATAGCCTCAAAGGTAACCGACTTTAATAGGCGATCTGTGATTACCATTAGAAACCGCGGATCTCCCTTGTTTTTGGCAGGTAAGATGTCATGAAGTCGATTGAGAGCTCACTGTGGAACCTATCGGGAATGGGCAATGGTAATAATAAGCCTTGTCTTCGTGTTCTCCAGACATGAGAGCGCCCACACACATCACAATTTCTACAGAATTGACGCACCATAGTGCTCATCTTAGGCCAATAAAAGTTTCTTGATAGAATGGCTAAAGTACTATCGCGTCCAGGATGTCCAGTGATATGCGAGTCGTGACAGCTTTGAATTAAAGTTGTTTTCAATGGTTCCCAGTTTGGGATCTATAACCGGCTCCTAAAACAGAGAGCTCCTCTAATATCTATGATACATTCAGATAATGATGTTTTTAAGCCCAGTTCTACTGGGAAAGCTCTTTCGCTGACCCAAATGGTGGAGTACAGTTTAGTAAAGGCTAAATTGTCTTCTTTTACTCCCTGATCCCACAAAACTTGCAGGTCCTCGCTATCAAAGATTTTGTGGCCTTGAGGAATACTTTTGCTAAGAAGTGGTGTTAAGAACAATAAATCGTTTGGTTGTTTCTGACTTGGAACGTTATCTTTTAAAAGTTGAAACTCTCTTTCTTTTAATCTTGGGTTTCCTTGAGCTTCGGTACATCTTGACCTCGTCGAGACATAGCATCGGGCCGATCTTCATTTTTAGCCGCCCTGTATTCTAATTTAAAATTAAATTGCGATAAAACTTCAAACCATCTTACATGCCGCTCCGTAAGTTTACAAGTCGTCATGAAGTATTTTAAATTATTGTGGTCAGTCAGTATAGTAAAGGGGTTTTGAAGACCTATTAGTTCCCCTCTCCACTCCTTTAAACATCTGATAATGGCTAAAAGCTCTTTATCATGAATGTTATAGTTACACTCGACTGGGGATAGTTTCTTCGAATGATATGCCACTAGATATAATTTACCGTTCGAATCGTATTGAGACAAACAACCTCCTGTTGCCCACCCTGAGGCATTTGTTTCTAAAATTGTTATTTTGTCTTCCTGCCACATTTTAAGAATAGGGGCTATCGTAAACAGGCGTTTTAGGCTATCGAAAGAATTTTGATGCACTTTNCCTCCTGTTGCCCACCCTGAGGCATCTGTTTCTAAAATTGTTATTTTTTCTTCCTGCCACATTTTAAGAATAGGGGCTGTTGTAAACAGGCGTTTTAGGCTATCGAAAGAATTTTGATGCTCTTCAGTCCAACAGAACTTTGTACCTTTCTTTGTAGAAGTATATAGAGGGGCGGCTATCGAGGCAAAATCCTTTATAAAACCTCGGTAGAAGTTAGAGAAGCCCAAAAAACTTCGAATTTCTTTCACGCTGTTAGATGCCTGCCACGAGGATATGGCCTCGATTGTATCTGAGTCCATCTTAATTCCTTCATCCACATTCACAATAAATCCCAAATATTTTATTTCCTTGGATGCAAATACGCATTTTTTTTGATCTAAATGAAGCCCAGCCTTCAAGAGACGCTCTAAAATCTGATTAACTTTTGCCCAGTGTTGATCCTCATCCCCGTCGGTAAAGATTATAATATCATCTAAATAAGCCGAACAAGTTACACCCAACAAATCACCCAGAACTAAGTTTATCCATCTCTGGAAAGCTGCTGGCGCTCCAGCTAGGCCAAAGGGTGTAAATAACCACTCGAAAGAACCAAAACGAGTACGAAAGGCGGTTTTCCATTCGTCGCCCTTGGCCACCCGCAACCTATGGAAAGCTGATCGAACGTCAAGCTTTGATAACCAATTGGCTCCTGATACCATTCTTAACGTCTCTTGAATTAGTGGAATTGGGTATCTATCACGGTCAGTTATGGCATTTAAACCTCTGTAATCGACACAGAATCGAAGTTCACCCCCCGGCTTCTTTATGAACAACACAGGAGCTCCCCCGGGTGAGCTACTTGGCCAGTTCCAATTTTTATCTAGCAATTCTGTTAATGTTTTCCTTAATACTAGAAGCTCTTCACGGGACATCCCGTATAAAGGTCCTGTTGTAAAGGTGAGAGCTTACGCAGGTTATATTGGCTTGAGGCTTTAGTATGAACAACTAAGTACTCTTTAATTGTATGCTGAATGCTTATATTAGATAACTACCAAGATCTAAGAGTTACGAAGACCTGATGCTATATATACACAGATGAGATGGTAATACTATCCCTAACAATCCTAAGTTTGATTCATAGAAAGTTCTTGTAATCCATCCTCTCTACCATAACATCTAAACACCTTCTATTGAGAATTCTGTTTGTTTCTAGTCATGGCTGATGGACTTAACTAGACGATTATATCGTTATAACGGGACCCAGTGTTTGCTACCCCTGTCCCTTGGCCTCGGCTAATCCCCAGCACAACAGGTCCCCATGGCACTTTTTTACAAAGACCGTTATCATCTTTTTGCAAAGTGATTTTGGTATCCACTCTTGGTCGATGTGGTGGAAGTGAATCGTTTTCTCTCGCATTATCGTCCAAGAAAAGGTTAGTATATTTTCGGATTTGTCTCGGGAGGCCAGCCATCACCTGCTCTTTTTGCACTATATCCTTTTCTTTTAATGCTTGCTCTATATCATTCATTGATATGGCCCTAAGAATTGCCTGAGGGTTGGCTTCTGGGTGCTTAACTAATTTAGCAATGCTGCCTACTGAAACTAACGCAGTGTTGCGAAAAGTAACATGTGAGACTTGTGATTGGACCGATGTTGGGGACTGGTTTTCATACCAGCCACAACTACGAACAATGATACCCTTTTTCCTACTTCTAATTCGCAAACAATGTCTTTTAGCTAAATAAACGACATTATTTTTCTCCATCCAAGGCTTACCGAGGATTAAAGGGTATGCTAGGTTGGGCATTACATAGCCCCAAATTTTCTCCTGTCTACCGTCAATATCTATAATGGCGCATGTCATATGTGATATTTTTGCCCCAACTTTACCGTCGGCTAATCTTAATCGTCTTGTGGAATATCTACTGTAAATAAATTATTTTTGCGCACAAGACTATCACAAAATACAGAAAAACATAAGCAGCCAGTGTCAATCATTGATTTAGTGTAAAAAGAATTATTAATTAAACAATCAATAGTTAATGGAGCACTACTCATTTGTTTTAGTATTTTTTCTACTTTAGGGCTAGCCAAAGCAGTCTTATTATTATTACCGAGAGCGACTTCACTCAGGGCTCCTCGTTTCCCGAATCGGAACTTTCATCTTCCTCTAGTTCTTCATTTAGATGGTTGATAAATTGTTTAGGGCGGCGGGCTGGTCGAAACGATAGACATTTAGGTCCAATATGCCCATTTTTGGAGCACCGCGTACAAACTCCCTCCCTGTACAAGCGATCGAATTTACTCTTTGATCGCCATGGTGCTCTTGATTTCTTTTCACCACTTTTTCCCGAGTCACGTTTCTTATCCTTTTTGTCCTTCCCCGTGCGATTGCTATCGTTACTGACACTCGCTATGCCGACACTTAGTCCTCTGATGGCCGCCAGAATTGTATCTATTCCAGTCATTTTCGTATCACCATCGGCATCTCTTTCCAGACGGCTAGATTCGGGCAAAGCTGCACTACCGGTTTTGGGAGGACCGACTTTGGTACCGGTTTGAGTAGCGCCCTTCGGCCGGTAATCGGCAAAACTTTCAAGTTCCACCGCAACTTCCCTCACCGCCATCAACCACTCCTCATAATCCCTAACGGGAGGTAATTTAACACCAATTAACGCCCTCCGCAAGCGACTATTTAAAGACGCCTTTAATTGATGCGTTTTTGCCACGGGTGTAAATAATTCTTCGCCCCCACATGACGCGATTCTATGCTCAAAATCTTTTACAAATTCCGCGAATCATTGGTTCCGCCCTTACTCCATACGTAGGACATATTCATGGGCCGTTTGCTGTGCTTGAACATCCTCAAATTCACGTTGAATTACGTCTAACAAGTTTTGCCAATCAAATTTATCTAGCTTTTTGCTCTTGGCAAACCAGCCAGCAAGACGAGACTTTTTGTCTTCGGGAAGTGTGTCAATGATATCTATACAAATAGAGCTTGGATCTCTATATTGTGCCATTTCCTTTTCAACTCTTATTCGCAGTCTGTCCATATAGAAGCTAAAATCCTCATGATCCCCACTCTATTTTGGCAGTGTAACGGCATGACTAGGATAGCTTGTTGTCCGTATGGGTCGTTCTTGTTGGCTTATTAATTTCTTTTCAGCCAGTAATTTTACCAGGTCCTGGAGATCTTCTGAGGAGAGGCCCTGAAGTATATTAGTGCTGGCTTCGCCCATGCGGGTATCTTCATATTGAAATGATCCAGTCATATTTATTCTTGGTATATTATTAGAGGAAAGGTTGTATTCGATTGCACTAGTAAAAGATTCGGTCGGGGATAAAGGAGACGATAAAGAGCTAGAAATAGGGCTCGGAACTATAATTCTCATGCACCTATTTGAAAATATAAATAAAATTTTTGCGATAGATAAATATATGTTAACGGCTAAAGGATTACGGTCTGTGCACGTAAACAATGCTCAAATATGCTTAGTAATTATCTATGGAGACTAGTATTTGGCCTGCTCCTCGGACACCGAGGAGCCTAGGTGGAGTGGTTGTAGGAGGTGTATGTGATGATGTTGTGTTGTGAGACGGTGGGGAACATTGAGATTTTGATGAAGATGTGTGGCTTGTTGTCGCGACTTTCGGTGGCTGAACGAAACTGATGTTCTTTGTAATAGCCCCACATTCACACCGTGAACAATGAGACTTTCAGTTTTGTGCTCTGCGATGAAGTATGCTTCCGCGACCTACGGCCGCTCCATCATGTGTATTTGGAAGTGATGAAATGATTATTAAGAAAGTTATGTCTGTGCGTCTGATAAGTTAAAAATTAAGCGAACTAACTATCTTGCTAGGGTTCTATCGTTTTATCGTCTTCGTGCTTTAAGTCTGTGCTATAAGAAGTAGATAATTTTCCAAATACAGCTTTAAGTGATTAAAATTGTGGGAATTTTCATTGCCATTAGATAGATATGGGCAAGTCATGAGATGACAATGCTTCCATGTAATTTATAGTTGTTGTAAATATAAGGTTATGAAGGGAATCAGAGTGAGAGGTACCTGAGAGAGTACTAATCACGATAAGATGATACGTAAAGTATAGATATGTCTCAATGAATTATCTCTATTGATTGAATGTATAAAAGGAAACTTGTTAATGAACGTACAGAGGTCTACCACCTCATTATATACATCTCTCCAGAACTCCTAGCCATCATCTACTATTCTACTAGAATGTTCTACTCTAAGTTCATATCACTACAATAGGTACAATACCCTCACTTCAATTGATCTGGTGTTGTTCTATGTTCTTCCAACATATTCCAGTATTTTCCATAATATTCCCAAATCCCTAAAACGTATGTTGGGAATAACTATATTGTAAATAGAGTTTGGCACTAGCTTAGCTACCGCTAAGCGAGTGTATACAAGCATCAACCATGTTAATATACTAGGGAATTACAATAATAGTCAGTAGTAAACAGCGCGTCATACGCCCCACAGGAGGCTCTCTGGCATCCACTGAAAGATAGTTTAGCCGTAGACGTTAAATGTATTCAAATTAAATCAAATCGAAACTGATTGTTTAAGATCCATATTAATCTGGCTACAAAATGATGTGTGTTTAATTCGTTGAAGAGCTTTAGTTAGTCCATTAGTGTCACGGTTTTTATATTGAAGCTTGAGCATTCAGATAGTAAAAGGTAGTTTATAATTTCTCTGCCTATCTACAATTGATCTATGAACTGTTTATATATTTACCCAATAGTTTCTAGAATATTCGCCTCGTCTGTTGACTCTCCATCTTAATGTACATTAGAGTAAGAATAGTACGTCGCCGTTGATATCTAGAATATTCTAGTTGTTTCAAACAACGGCCAGCTCGCTTAGTTCAAGAGAAGGATTATGCAATTAGTATTAACAGGGATTATCCATGATTTCATTAATTATGCCAGGTTGCCTGCGATGACCATCGTAGGCTACAGGATACCTATTGGCTAACAAGCCGTCACAATCAGCTTTACATAGGTCAGTAGGAGTATATTTCAACTGAATGAGCTTATTTTTGACAGCTTCTCGAACGGTGGATTGTCGCATGAGAAAGTCTCGATTACGAGCAGAAATTTTATCAGAGTTAGCTGTTAACAACGCCGCTGTGCTGTCGACTTCAGTTACAATTTCTCCATTTTCTGTTTGGAACAGCTCATCGAATAATGGTCGAATCCATTGGGCGGCAACGGCTAATTTTTTCAGTGCATCGTATTCTGCTTCACAGGTACTTTGTGCTGTGACAGTCTGTTTCTTGGACCACCAAGCAATTGGTGATCCTTTGGCAAAGAAGAAAACCCTGCAAGTCCCTTTGGGCGAGTTAGTGTTGCCCCAGCTACTATCAGACGATGTGGTAAGTTTGGGTTTACTATGCCTTGAGTAAACAAGACTTGCAGATTTGGTTCGTGATATATATCGAACGAGCTGATTAAGCGATAGTAAAGCATTTTGTGAGGGACTACGTAGGTATCGACAAAGCCGGTTTACAGTGTATTGAATATCGGGTCCTGTCATATTTGCTATGTGTAATAATTATACGGGGCCGCGGCAGCACTTCATGCCGCCCTTTCTTTGAGGCGAACAGATGTAAATATACTTATTCTACTTGACAACCAAGCCGCGGTAGGAGCGCTAAAGACAGGAAAATCCTCGTTAAGCTTGGTCCTCACTCAGACCTTCAATGGAGTCGCCCAAAGAGCTAAAGCTGAAGTAAGAAGGGTGCCGGGGCACTCCAATATTAGGGGAAATATCGAAGCCGATAAGGAAGCTCGTGCTGCTCTGAGCACACTGCCTGCCCGAAACATACCTCCCACCTATATTTCTTTAGCATATCTTCGTCGTCTTATGCACCAACGTCGATAGATATTAATTGAAGAATGGTGGTCAACAGTTTTCCCATCTCGATATCGAGATCTGGATCTGCAAATGCGACGCCGAAAACCCCCAGAACTCTCTCTACCTCGAAAACTCCTTTCTCACTTTATTGCTGCTAGGACAGGCCACGGTGATTTTGCAGCCTATCATCGCCGTTTCAAACATTACGACGCCAATTTAGAATGCGCTTGTGGTCTAGAGACCTCACCAATACACTTTATTTGCTGCAGAAATTATGCACCAATCATACGCAAACTTAGGGATAGAACTTCACTGATCGATTTTATAAATCAACTTTTTGGCCACAAAGGTATGAAGAAGTTCAAAGAATTTGCCCAGGCTACAGGTTGTTTTGATGACCCACTGGCTGACTAATCCTCCGCTGAATGCGATGGTAGTCTGTACTATTTGCCGTTCCTTTTTGACGGAGTGAAAGTTGATGTGAGAAATATTGGCTTAACTTCGATAATTTCTATTCCTTTTTTTCCCTCTATATCTTTTTATACTTAACACCCACGAGTGGTAATTCCAGTGTGAACGAGTAGGGTATGTTGATTCACATAACCCCTGCCGGCTCCACATGTCCTTGATCTTATTGGATGTAGGGCTTCGGCCTACGACCCTAAACTAAATAAATAAATAAGTAAAAAAATCCAGATATGTTATTCATTATGTTTGAATTTTTAGTTATGCTCACTAGAATTGATGTATTTAAGAAGCTGGTCCGCTGTAAGACTTTCTTCTCCAGCTTCTCAATTTTTGTTTATCTTATTATACATATTTTAGTTAATGGATTTAGATGTTACTCTTATACATATTTAACCTTACGATCTAATTAACTATAGTCTTGAATCAATTACGTCAAGCTCTCCTCGTAACAGATCCATCCTTTACAGTCTGTATCCATAACACTATTACCGATACAATTAGTTATACACATATTATAATCCATTAATTCGATCCCCCAGCTTCTACTTGGAGTAGTAAAAGTTCCTCTATTACATTAAAGGGGTAATGACATGTTCTCAGTCAGCTCATAATTATAACATTCTAGCATTTACCACAGCATTATTCGCCTTTCCTGTATCAATGGCATTCCCAGCTTTGCTGTCTTTTGCCGCAGTGTCAGCGTTCCCGGCTTTGTTGTCATTCGCTGTAGCGTCAGCGTTCCCAGCTTTGTTGTCTTTTGCCGCAGTGTCAGCGTTCCCGGCTTTATTGTCTTTTGCTGTAGCGTCAGTATTCCCAGCTTTGTTGTCTTTTTTCGTAGCGTCGGCGTTCCCAGCTTTGTTGTCTTTTGCTGTAGCGTCAGCGTTCCCAGCTTTGTTGTCATTCGCTGTAGCGTCAGCGTTCCCGACTTTATTGTCTTTTTTCGTAGCGTCGGCGTTCCCAGCTTTGTTGTCCTTCGCTGCATTGTTTGAGGCACCTCCAGCTCCAGCCCCAGCTCCTGTCCCAGCTCCTGTCCCAGCTCCAGCTCCTGCCATTTGAACTGGAACACATCCTCCAAATGGCCCAGCGTTGGCCTTATTATTGCATCTTACCATGCAAACATTGTCCATACCTCCCATACTTCCTGTGCAAGTCTGATCTGCCGCTACTTTGGCTGATAAAGGCTAGTTACACATTAGCCTAAGCTCAGTCTCAATACGAGTTTGCTTTTGTGAGCTTAACTTACAAAGTCTTGTGCCTTTGCCCTACTTCGGGAGTTTTTGCCCGGCACGTTCGTTGCAACTTGCATCTTGGTCCATCCTCCAGTGCCGGTGCCCGTGCTGTCAATCATGCAGTCATATGGCCCAGCGCCATCACCGTTGACCTGGTGTAGAGTCATCATGATCATGCCTCCGGCTGAGATCATTGGCATGCCGCCGGACTCTTGCACAACTTTGGCAACCCCCGTCGCAGGATCGTTGGGGCCGCCTCCAACAGTCTCACCGCAGGCATCAGCATTTTGGTTCTTAAAGCGAGTTGAGTCGCCCTGGAAAGGATTCCGCTTAGAACCATCGCGAGGGGTTGAAGCGTCAACTTTAAATTGCTTGTCAGTGAATATTAACAATAATAGTTAAGGGGAAAAAAAGAAAGTAAGGTAGAAAATAGGAATTCGGCAAGTTTTAAAAGATTGATAGAGATATGTGGGAAGAGACTCACTTCCTATGGCTGTGCCATTACCTCCCATATCACCGACCGCTTTGATTATAGCACCGTGACCAGCCACAAGCTGGGCAGCTGCGAGAGAAGCAAGAAGGGAATTGAAATACATAATTTAAGATATTGTGAGATATTTTCCGAAAATCAAGGATTTATTTAAATAAAATTACGAGTAACTTGACCAGCAAGATGATTTTTTATAAACTTAAATATGAACGCAGGACAACTGATAAATGATTGTTGATCAATAGCGATTGTTGATAAAAGTGCAATTTTCTTAGTATTATTAGACAAATCAGAGATATAAAGAGCGAACAAGACAAGATGGGGACTTAGATATAGTCCGTCGACGGATAATAAGGAGTTATTTGATGGAAAGACTGATGAGTGAAATGTTAGGAATGGTCATTCTTCTTATACTTTGTTGCACTTAGAACCCGCCAGTCATCAATTGAGTTACGAAGAAGTTGATACGTAATCAGTACGCCAAAACAATATCTTCGTCGTATTTTACCAGACAAACAGTATCCCATTCCCATGTTCCATTGTTGAAAAGCTTTTTGTAAGAGAGGCTTGCTCAGAAAGACCACATCCATCTCTGAAGCTGTCGACTATTCCCAGACTGGGGCTTTTCCCTTGTACAAAACTAAAGTCTCCCAATCATGCGGTGCAAGATTCCATATCCAGGATGTGATCTTTACTGTATAGAACACAAACGACATCTGATGTTAAATTTTTTTGGTTTTTGGTTTGGTATACCAAACGAAGGTAAAACGGCTAGTGACTAGAAGACGATAAATTACCCTGATCGGACGCAGTTGGGGTGAAGGCCCCGCACAAAATTATTGACTGAAATTTGTTAACACACAAACTGTTTAGGACAAGGATATAAACATAGTAGCTTTAAGAAAATACGGGATCTTGGGCCAGGACTTTCGTCTAATCTTTGGCAGAACACCGAAGAGTTTTTGATGTAATGAAAATCTATCGTTAACTGGTATAACGAACGAAAGTTGTCTGCATCTTCTTCATTTTAATCTATACAAAACAAAGGCTGCAGAGCAGAGCTGATTATTGGCACCTCCGCGTTACTCTGGCAACCTAGCGTGGCCTGTGGTATTATATTGCAAGAGAAAACCGAAAGCCGATAAGTATTCCCTTAGTGCATTCCCACTTTTTAGTGCCAATGGAGCCAGGGAGTGTTTAGCTCGGTTGGCCAAAGCCCCACCTAACGCCCTTGTCGAACCCCTAATACGGTGAGGGGCAGTAATACACGAATCTTTGATCCGATAACTACAATATTTCTATTATAAACCCCACGTCGCCATCAACATAGACGTATTTCGTACTACACAAGTCAATTTCGAACACCTCCTAGACTTAAATTTTCTAGATGTAATACATTGCGATTTAAATAGTGCAAGAGCAGATAGTATGAAGCTATGCATTTACTTATGACTTACCTGGGTAGCCAGCTCGTCATGTATTGAATATACTATCGTAGCAACATTACTTCTCAACCACAAATTTATGCTTTCAACTGTAGCAATGAAAATCAGCTAATAGAGTTAATTGTGGCGTGTAAATAAATTTTTCATTAATGACTCGATTAAAAATATGTTTGGTAGGCGTGATCGGGGCTAAAAGTTGGTGATAATGAAAAGGCTGGCATGCACAATTGCAGCTCAACGTGACGGGTGAAGACGAGACGAGTTCGGTCAAGCACAAACACGATAAAAGAAGCCGACGAATGAACATGGGTACCCGTTCTAATTATAGATAGGCCTATATTGTTCCAGAGATTTGGTCTGATCTCGTGGTCTGGAGGACCCTGTTCCTGAGTGATCTTGTTGATCTGGTGTGCATTGACTCGGACCTCCTTATGATTGATTCTTCATCCGTAGACCCCTGCTCTGACAATGCGAAACGGCTGGGATTCAAGCCCCTGCCAGCTGCAAGCGGGCTCGGCCCGTAACGCTCCACATGTCCCGAAATGTAATAAGGTTACATCATTCACGACTAAGCCACGAGGCATCCCTAACTAGTAACTAGAGCAACTACATAATCTGAATGAGCACTCTTATATTCCTCAGCTTCCCCATCTACAATAAGATTAATTATTGTTAATATAAATGGACTACAGCTGCCTCAAGTTGCTATACTCGAAAATTCGCCTAAACGACAGATAATTTGAATATTGAGAAGGTACTGAAGGAACATCAGATGCTACATAATAACAATGCAAACTCTAATGAATGGAAAATGAGAGGAAACAGCATGTAAATTTTATCATGTATAGAAGAAAAAAAAGGCTCATCAATTAGGACATGAAGAATGTTGGAAGAAACCTAACACCAGTATTCCAATTAATTAAATAAGTGAGTGTGCAGCATCCGAAGTTCAGTCGGATTCTGTAAGAGTCGTAAGTAGTGTTTTATTCAAACTATACTTAGATCTATATACAAGAAGATCTTGAAGTGGTGATCTAAAATATGTGCGAAGAAACTCCTCTATTTATCTACAAACAGAACTCCTGATATCAAATAATGACTTAGAGTCATTTGAATAATTTCTTAGCCCTGTGGCCACCACCATTTCTTAACAAGTCATCACTTGTGTTGCTACTTAGACATTATTACATTAATCCTGATTGTTCTTCATCATACCGTCGGTATTTCTGAGCACTCTATATATAAAAATATAACTTCACATTTTGTAGGGCTGAGGTATTCGTGAGCCTCATCTGTCTCAAGAATAGATACGGTGTCTCCGTCAGTCGTTTTTCTCTATGACATAATACTGAGCATGGGTTATGTTGCTAGGGTTCCAAGCCCTGTAACGTTAGCACTAAATTATGTTATAATAATTATCTCATCCCTGCGTATGCATAATATATGCCTAAGCTATCGACAAGGTACTACAAGGCTATAGCCTGTGACAGTTTCTGTTTAAACACAGATGAAATGCTTCGGATCAGATCTATCAACCTTTTCTGGTCCAGGTGTCTTCAATCAATCTTGTGGGTTTGGGGGGCACTACTGTCGGTGTTGAGTAGTTCTACATTACACCAATTAGATGTTAGCATAAGACAACTAGTGTAAGCAGAATTACGTATATACAATTATGCGTGCATAAATATTTACAGTTCATACACAAGATTAGGATCAACTACTATCTCGAACCTGGGAAAAGGTAACTCGCATATACATATGCATGCAGGCAGGGGTATGATGTCGCTCAAATGTAACGCTAAAAAGTTGGTGATAAATGCAAGAAACCAAATTGGGTATCTTCAAATTCTCAATATCAGATGTCCCCTC
>QVIK01000985.1:0-15414 GCA_003957845.1 Oidium heveae | reverse complement strand
AAATCTACAGATCTTAGAGAGATACATAAGCTCTAATTATCAAGTTCGATTATACTGACTAGCGTGACATTAGCGATATTTGGGTTTCTAACTAAGAGAGAAGAGTAAAGTCCGATCAGGTTTTCTCGTCATCTTCCTATATGCCCATGAATTATTTTCCTGCATTTTGGAGATTTTAAATAAAGATTCTCTGGCTGAAGAACCGTCAATCTTGAATTTTGAAATCGTAAAGATGAGGATTGCTCGTGAAGATGGATAGTAATCAGTATTTGCTATCGTCGATTACAGTTGCCATGGCAATCTTGATCAGGGATTAAGTTGAGTTGGAGCTTTCGAGACAAGCCTGCGGCTCAACTCTACCATCTTGGGTTATGCAAGCAGGGGTATGGATAGATTTAGAGTGACGCGCCAAAAGTTATGAAAGGTCGATTTGTCGGTATGGGGGCTGAGACAGAGTTATGACACGAATTAATTAATTATAATTAATTATTTTAGCAGTAGTTTAGTAAGAAGTGGTCAGCGTGGATTGGTTGAAAACTGATACGCATCAATCAATGAATCTAAAAGGTCCAGAATTGTGCAAAAGGGGGGGGGGGGCATTTATAATCTTGGAGTTGGCAAATAACATTTCCCTAATTTATAATAGCAATAGGAATAAAAACAAAAGAACATCAACAAGTCAATAAGAAATAAGATAACCCTCCAAAAAACCATTAGGTTAAAATCGAATTTTATGAACTCAATTGGATTGCGCAAAAAGACAATTATAGGTGATATTTTCACTATATTATCGGTCAACCAACCAAGGGCACAGAAGACTAAGAATATTCTGTATAACTTGTAAATATCAATGTGGCAGCGAACATAAAGACATGTCCATTAATTAGGATTTTTTGATTTATTATCTCAGTTGCCCGATTACATTACAGAAAAAATAAAATACGAGACAGGAGGCGGATGGCGGGAATAGGTGAGAAATGCAGGCAAGCCCTTGAGTGTATACTTCGACGACAATCACACGCATGAGTTTCTATGGCGTCTCTACGTTATTTTTCTACAAACAGTATGTATCAAAGAATTTAAAAAAAAAAAAAAAATTCTGGTAGAGACATATGATTGTAGTAGAACTAGCTCGAGGTTCAAGAGGCCTGGAATAAAAGATGTCCCGAATACAGCGAGGATATCAATAGCTTCATTTTGTAGAGGCTACAAAACTCCCGAATGCTCTATCCTACAGTAAATGGATTGATACAAAACAAGAGGGTGTACATCTTAACTGGGACAAAACAATCTTATCTGTAGATATGTGTACCTATTTGGATACATTTGTATCGCAACCACAAGTCCCTACTGCGGCACTCCTTTGATATTTATCAATACTTTGCAACCCATTCTCTGGAATTCGGTATTCCTTTTCTACTTCCAAGGAATTTTTTCGCCCATCGACTGCATTCATTTGAGAGTCACTATGCTTTGAAAAGTACTCATATGATTTCTTGAGGAATCATATGAGTGATAAAAGTGAAAAAAAAATCACCACAGTCTTTAATATTGATACAGTCAACCATGAGAAAATTTAGTTTAAGTTAGAGAGCAGGGACATGCGGGATTATATGTGATGTGAATTGCCACACAATTAGGTTACTATAGTAACAACCATCTAAATCTCGCTTGTGTCATCCTGTTCATTTCGAACCAATCTAGACTCACCAATGGCCAGAAGTGATTGTCTTCAAGCAAAAATCTATAAATCCTATACTCAAGCACAGCGGTTTGGCGGCTTGGGTACAGCAGCAGCATGAGTAGACTTATTGCGGATGGTATCCTACGAGATGTTGTGATATAACGAAGCCAAATGGTCTTATATGTTGGAGATTATTTAACGAAAAGCAACACCCTGGATACAATGCCATAATTTAAATAACGCCGACTACAAATATACTAGTTACCTCTAGCCCCATCAAAAGGTAAAGCTAAATTAGTCGAACTGATAGCAAAACTGACTCAGCTGTAAGCTGCAACAAAAGTCCGACTCCGAATAACTTAGTCTTTTATAACTTTAGCAAAAAGTTAGCAGTCATTAGTTCTGAACCGAGTCGATTCAGCCAAAAAAAATTCGTCAGTGATGCGAGAAACTAAGTTATCCTAGAGTTGACTGTATTCCATTTGTTTTGTGTGCGAGCTAGGCCACAATTCCTTTCGTCTAGATCTTGAATCTTTTTTTTCTTAAGGACAAGTATTTGCCTTAACGGGACTAATATTATAAAATTGAAACAATTGAAACAAGAGATAACATTATCGAAGATACGCAATCCAAATGCGCAAACTCTGTCAGGGCATGACCATGGAGAACTTTAGGAGACAATATCTTGGGTATGATTGCTCCAAGAAAGTCGTAGAAATTGCGAAGATTACGGGTTGCTTTGACGAATTCACATCTTCTTACTCACCTTGTGCTGGACGCGATGATAGCGTACAATAAATAGGCTGTCATCACTAGAGATGACGGATTAGATCTTGGTGTGAGAAATACTGGCTTAATCCTGAACTTGTTTCCTTCCTTCGTTTTTCTTATATTTTTCATTTGATTTCATTTTTCCTTTCATTTTCATGTTCAAATTTTCATACGTTTCTTCATTTTTATGTAAGTAACACGGGCGTGAACAAATAGGGCATGCCTGAGGCCATGATCCCAACCGGCTCCGCCGGTCCCGAACCCCAAAGTGGACATCATGACATAGGGCTTGTGCCCAGGACTTTAAATAAGTAAAGAAAGAAACAAGAAATAACGGAGATTATATGAGTTAGTGGCTTCTTAGCAAACCTTGAATATATCCTATTAAGGCCACAATTCCCTATTGCATGAGACATATTCCTAAAACTTAGTATCCATCTCCTCCTCATCCGTCACCAAAGGAAAGAAAAGTCTCTCTTTTTTTTTATTTTTTATTTTTTTTTTAAAAATTTCTAATTTCTAATTTTTAAATTTTGGCCCACCCACAGCAAGCGCGTTTATTTACACTATAGAAAAAATCCNCACCAAAGGAAAGAAAAGTCTCTCTTTTTTTTTATTTTTTATTTTTTTTTTAAAAATTTCTAATTTCTAATTTTTAAATTTTGGCCCACCCACAGCAAGCGCGTTTATTTACACTATAGAAAAAATCCCCATGAAAAAAGTATATCGGAGCTTCTTTACCAATCGACGCTTCGCTTGAAATTGGGGAGATTGTAGGGGAGCACAAAAAAAAAAAAAAAGATGTTTGTAAGTCAAAGTACCTACCTGCCTACCTGAGGATCTTGAATATCAGAACCCCATATGCTTGTCATGACGCTACACTATAACCCAGATTTATCCTTCGGTGAGCACTCGCTAAAATAACCGATAACCGAATACAGGGATACTTTATGTAGAGTTATGTATACTGCCATGTACCATATATCATGTATACTAGTACGTACAACGTTACGAATGATAACAACCACAAAAGCTGTACATAGGTTTAGGAGCTATATGATAAAGGATAATGAATTGTATATAGTTAGTAGTGTATGACCAGCTTAGATAGAAGGACACGAACAGTCTTACGGTTTCTACGGTATACGAGATATATTTTAGAAACACGAGACACCTCGTAAGATAACCTCAAATCTATTTATTATATTTTAGAATCTTAACTTTCCGGCACCTAAGAACCTCATAACTACCCTATGTTGACCAACGTGCAGAAATTCCAGTGCCATAAGTTACATGAGAGCCTTTTAGTTTCTCAAAGACTGTGTAAAGATTGGAACTAGAAACTGCAATATAACCTTTAATTTTTGCATGGGCACCTTCTGCTTTAGATGAAGTAGAATGTCCTAGGTGTTGGTACTTAGAGGTATATGAATTTACAAATACCTCTTTATAAGGAATCCACTGCTTTTCAACATACTATGCAAGACTTTAAGGTGATCGAGATTTTAGCTCGATCCAAGCATTCTGGAATGACTCTTCCGTAGTTTCCTGAACGACTGTTTTCCATGCTTTCTCCGATTTTTCCCATGCTTCTTTTGAGCTAAAGAATCAACGATGCTTAGCCATCATATTTTTCCAAATATGCCCATTAAAAAGCAGGTTTTTTGCATTTAGATAATATTTTTTAATAGAGTTCACCAGGGCTAGATCATTATCCGTCATTCTCACTTCAAAATTAATGCTCCCTAATAGTTGCTGTGCAGCAGGGAAGGTTCATTCATAGTCACTCTCTGTTTCGGACTTTAAGAAGTAAAAAAAAGCCGACAAAAGCTTGGTATGTCAATGACACACCAATTGCGTGAACCAAAGGCATTCGAAATTTATTTGTCTTATACGTTGAGTCAACAACTAAGACAGTATGATTGATGATTAACATTCTAATAGCATAAGGAAAAGCAAAAAAGAGATGTGTGACGTGATTTTGTTCGTCCACCTTATGACAATGAGGAACGTCATCGGAAATTGACGGTCCAAGAGGGCTTGAATTGGTGTTCGATCTTGTAAGCCTCACGCATTCGTTTTGCGCAAAGATTTGCAAGATCTCTAGAAGTTAATCTAATATTTGGATCTTCGCGACGAAGAGATGCCGCAATCTTTCGAGGCTCAACTGTTACTATCAGGGAATTAATATCCTGTTTTTTTGACCTCAAACATTGTGCCCGAGCTTGTGATCGTGAAATCATCTGTTCTTGAGGACATTAATAGTGAGTATGATGCTGGTCAGTAACTTTAATGCGCCATTTTTAATCTCCAGCAGATGCACGACCTGCGATTCTATAGGTACACCCAATCAAACGAGAAGATGTATTAAGGCATAAGCTCATGTTTGCATTCTATCGATATTCTCCTCCAAGGTCGCACTTCATGAGTGCTCTAGTTTTATCACTTCCCTTCTCCATAGTCAAACAAAAGCCTTTTTGGATCGCTCACTCCTTAGCATATCCAATCATTTGTTCTCGGTTATCAAATTCTAAAGTAATTTCGGGTACGCCAAGCTCATACTGATGACGTGGGACGTTGGTGATGTTACTGTATGTATTTCCCATTTTATTGAGAAAAGAATTGATGATGAGGTAAATACGTACTGAAATAGGTAAGATAGCTATGGAATTGGTTGAATTGATTAGTTTATAGAGATTAATAAAGCAAGAATCTGAAATACTTACAATAAGAATTTTGGAAAATAGGAAAAGTGTTTTAGCTATACAAATTGGGAAGTAGAAATAAGATTAATTGTTGGCTGAGGGTTAAATGAGGAGGTGAATCATCTGATCATATTTATCCTCTAATAAATCAACAAATACTAAATGATCTCTCAGACAACAAAATTTTAGCCCAATTACCAAGTACAGAATTATAAAGGTGGTACTGAGTTATGTAATGTGGCACAGGTATGGGAAGGCTGGCAGAAAAGTTATGTACGGGGAGTAGATATTACGAAGGTTATTAGTAGTGATTAGTAGTAGAAATTGACACGTAGTAGAGAGCTACAATACTCTTTAAACCTGTACAAAGTCATTAGCTACACCCAATCAAGTGTAAAATTTTAACAGGAAGGAGAAAAAGTATCTTATTATTTAAAAAAAAAAAACAGAAAGAAGGGCATGGAAGGGGGGTGGGGGGTGGGAAATTGTTAAAAATTTTTGTTTTATGTTGTATTAGAGAGAACTGACACAATTTCTTGCGGGATTTTTATTTATTTCTCAAGACAATTTTGTATGATGCGCTTTTGCTTTGTTGTCAGTGAAATATCAATTTATCAGGTGACTATATCTTTTTCATATTTCAGTGTTGGCTCGCTCGATGAGCTTAACGAGATTTTTCTGGGGGGGGAAAAGAGGGGCGTTAGGGATACAGATGAATATACGTGCTCTTCTTTAATATATAATTTCTGCAACCATTCATGACTGTTGTTTTTGTCTTTTTTCTTCTTGCTGATTAAAAGGAGGAAAAAAAAAGAAAAGTCATAAAAAAATGTCACAAATTGTTTGGTATCATTTCTTAATTTCATTTAATCATTATTCTGGGATTGAGGCATCAAATTTCTAAACATTTGAGGTAACTTTGCTTTTTACTACAACAGGGCTTCTCAACTCTCCTATGCTACCGGCACCACTTCCGCTCCCGTTAGCAGATTCACTACTATATTTGAAGTCATCTATGGTATCTTCCCATCCTAAAAGTTTCTTTCCAACAAGGCTTAGCAATGGCCCATCATCGCTAGATTGTGTGAACTTAGATACATTAGAGAGCAGGCTTGAGCTACGGTCCCTATTTCTATTACCTGACTTCATGGAAGGCACAGCAGTATTCGTCAAAGGTAAAACACCAGAACCCGGGAATGCATTAGAGCAATTTACCTGGGTATTCCAAGGATAATTTCCTGGCTTTATGCTAGAGTTGAGAGATACTGAATCACCACCTATTCCGCTCGAATTGCGTGAACTCAGAGTTGGACTATGTCCGGGATAAATATCTTTCTGAACTTGCAATAAGGTTTCAATTGCGGTAGCTATAGCTTGAAGAGCTACTTGGACTTCAAAAATCTGAGAATTGATAGATTGTAACCGCTCAGTGTAAAACGCTTGAATTTTAGCACGATCATTACGTTTTATTTCTCGTTCAGATTCCCTGCGCTGTGCTTCGTCAAACCCTTTCGCATTAGCATCTAATATACTTTCGTACTTAGCCCTGAGTATAGAAAGCCGCTGATTTCTAGTTTCAGACTTTTGTTTAAGGTTTGATAGATCTAACTTTAAAGCCTGTATTTCACGTTCAGAGCTTTGCTTATGAGTATTGACTTCAGAACATGTATTCTTATGCTTTTCTCGCTGTAATTGAATTTCATTTTTAGACTCTAAGTATAACGACGTTTCATCTGTTGGAATACTGTCAATATTTCCTATTTCTGTAATGAGGATCGTTGTTGCCTCGTCCGCTTGTTTCATATGAAGCGTGCTCTGCTGAATTTTCTGCCGCATCTTATCATCATTCCCACCAGTAGAGGCAAGACTGGTGAGGAGACGCTCAAACTCTTTCCGAACAGAGTTTAATTTTGCTCGGAGTTCTTTGCGTGAGATTTTTTGACGCTGACGGTCTTCCTCTAGTTTTCTACTTACTTGAGCTATTGAGATTTTGAGTGCTGGATAGGGAGAGCTTGAGCCTGTGCTATCTTTTGTATTTAACAAGATTCCATCCTCTGAAATAGGCGATTGAAGTGTCCGAACACTAGTGGAAAAAATTAAAGATTTATCTACTGTACTTATAAAATCAAGATTATAATTGGACAAAGGTGCTAGCCCAAAAACAACTCCTGACCATCTCGTGCTTGGATCGGACTCCTGGGCTGGTTCTGTCATGGTATATATCTTAATAGGTTGCCAAGTTGCATTGTTGACTTTGACATAGAAAGGCTTCGAATTGTCTGTAGTCGGGTCTCCTGAAATTGCTGCTTCATCTTGATTACTAGGCTGGGACGTTGAGAGAAAGCTAGTACTGAAAAATATTTCATCTGATCCAACATATGTAATCCAAATCTTATCCTTTTCGGAACTGAAAGGTGCATTTCCAAGATTGTTCATACGAGTGGTATTAGCACCTGCTGACTCAGCTGCTGCATGTGATGTTTCATATTCCTTTACCATGACGATTTTGGTACTTGCTAAGGCTGCCCATAGAGGTTGACGATTACGTGCCAATGTACAATCTTTAGTCTTCATTTCAGTCTTTGAATCTATTCGATTAATTTTGAGAATTGACGACGGCTCAACTTCTTTGATCTGAGGAATCGACGTATCATTGGACAGATTAATTGCTAATTTACCAGCTTCAGGATGTCCAAAGTTTGTTGAAGGAATGTCATAATGACATCTTCTCGCGTAGAAATCCCAAACATATTGAACAACACCCTGGGTGAGTATATGGATTCCTAGAACAAGTCTTATTAAGCCATACTTCTTTCCATTGCTACGTATGACCGGTCCTATTGGATCATTCAGATCTGATGTGCTGGAAAAATTTGATGAGATAATTCCTCTAAAAGATTGATTCTTCAAACTGCCGGTCCGAAAGAAATGAGATGCCCCAATGATACCAAAGCACCAGAAAATATTCTTAATTCCAGCCCCCCTACAGCTGTTTGCACCGCCCAAGGTTATTGCAATCACTGCCTGTGCCATATCGAGTGCTACCTCTTGCAAGGGTGTCCATAGAAATAGCCATACCAAAAGCGCGGCAAAATCCAAAAAAAGTATTGTAGTGAAAGTCGGTGTACTCATTGTCCCCTGCAAGATATCTGTGTAAGTGAAGCCGGAAGTAGCGACTGATGTTGAAGGAACGAAGGTCAATGTTGCAAATAGAAGTTGGATTACAGACAGAAAAGTCGGAGGGATTTGAAGTAGAACAATTAGGATGGCTAGTGTGTCGCTCAATGGGCAGGACCGTAATATCGTGATGGCAAAGCTTAAGTGACCTAAGTCACGGTGTACAGCAAGATTCTTTGTTGCGTTGACATCGATTTGACGGTGATTCTCGGGTGTTGGTATCTCAGGTGCATTTTGATACGACTCCGATGAACTATCAGAAAAACTAGCAGAATCTGTCCTCCCAAGGCCCGAACTCATTTTGCCATCAACTCTTTTGCCATTCAAGCCCATAAATTGTTCATTTCTGTCCGTGGTGGATAGCGGGGTCGAGGGAGGGGATAACGAAGCTGGATTATTGTGAGGATTCTTGGCATGACCGTTGATCTGACTATTGACCTGACAGTTACTCTTCTGTTGTTTTGGGTTTCTTTTACTTGCAGTTACAATGCTGTTGTCATTATTTGTGTTCGTCTGTGTAGCCACCGTACCTCTGAGTCTCTTGGCTGTGGTCGACCCACGAGGCATGCGCTCTATCGGGACTCTCTCAGCCCCTGGAGTGCCCCAAGGCGCTCACTCACTGTATCTAATTTTCGTTTAGGTAGGAAAAAACTACTGTTACGACTCCCCACAATAGAGAAGGTGATTGATAGTTTATCCGCAGTCGAGAAAGTTCAAGCGACCTTTGTTAGTTTTAAATTTTACCAGCAATCCATAATAGTATATTTAGATTTTTCACAGTATGAGACGTGGAGACTTATTAGTATATTTTGGTTGGATAGCGAGATGGATAGGCTGACCAATCGTGTTTCGGAAGAGTGTGGGGGACCAGCTTGCGCTTATTCGGAAATTTCGCGATTTGCCATTGTGTGGGGCTGCACTAGTCAGACTGTCATTATTTTTCTTTGCTAGGGACTATCGACAAGCAATGCGGACCGTTCCTCTTGTTCGTCCATAGTTTTTGTTCTTCGTCAATCGCCGATACTAATTGGCAATGATAGGATTAGTTTTGAGCCAGTTAATAAATTTGCTATGATTCGTGTTAGGTTAGAGGGCTTATTGTTTCAGAACTTCTAAAAGAAAATTGTTCCTTAGCAAGCGATCTAAAAGAAAATTGTTCCCTAGCAAGCGATCAACACTTTGCGACTAAGTGATGCATCTCACACGAATTACGTCCCTGTCGAAAATAACGAGAGAAGTAATATTTAGCATCCAAGGATGTGTCTAATTAGCAGTAGGTCTGAGTAATTACATAGTTTAGCCACCGTCTTGCCTCCCCTTCCTTCAATACTTCTGTCTGCCTGCTTGCCTGCCTGCCTGCCTGCCTGCCTGCCGGGAAATGCTGGAATAACAGCAATCTTCCTAGATTTGTCCATTACTGCACCACTGGGGGCTATTCTCTGGTTTGCAATGAGTATCATGGAGCCGCAGTTTGATATCTGTGCACATAATTCTTTGGTGTTGATGTGTCCTGAAGTAAGTGCCAACGCCCCGTGATCCGAAAACCGTCTAGTCGGTGTGCCAAAGAAGCCGAATCATACGCGGAAGAGCGCCCGGCCCGTGTTAGTGTGCAGCCTGACATCATGGCAGAGGAGAGTCAAACTAATGAGTAATTTCCACTCATCAATTAGATTTGGCTGTGAAATTGTTTATCTTTCATTAACAATTACAAGCTATTTCTTCCAACATGAAGATTGCTAAAACTCAACACTAGCGTTCTAATAAAACTAATTTCTTGCAAAGTTTTGAATCATGTCGCTTATACTAACAACCACAGACCTAAGTTGAAGTAATTTGACGATCTTTTATCTGCTTCGAGCAAAAATTTGGACGATTGACTTTTTTAATTTGCAGAAATTTTACTCCACACTGAGATCAAACAGAATTTCTGCCAGAGAAGCAATACATGGCCAAATGGTGAATGACATCTGCTAATCGTAGTTATAGCAGGGTGTACATCTCTCGGCCATGTTGGTTAACGGCATGCCTAGCTATCTCTCCAACCGCTTCTAGAAGAATTCTCTGACTCATTAAAGGTGTTTCAAATACTTGTGAGGGGATAAATTAGGAAAAAAATCAAAGTTTACACTAAGATATTATGGATGGTTGATCATCGCATAAACCATCAAATTTTCAACAGCATCAGTGATGATGCCCATGTATCGTCTACCTTGCTTGAGGGTGTGAGTTACAACTAATTTTGCCATCTCCTAGTTTCTCAAGCGTTTTTTTCTCCGAGAAATCATTGAAGTCTTTTATCAATAGACGAAGCCGCAATAAATTTCATAGTGCCCAATACCAGAATACCCTTATGTAAGTTTGGCAGTCGATGAAGATATTAATTGATTTGCCCCTCAGAGCGTGCCCGGAGCATCTTGGTAGGTAAATGATCCTAAGATCGAGACTGTAGGGAATCTCTAGGCACCTAATCTATTCTGGGAAGGATTTTGAGATACGGCTCGTTCTAAAGTCAGAATAAATGAAGGAAACTGAAATACCTACTCCAGCTCTCAATTAAGTTCAAGAAGAATTATTATAGCACGTTATAAATGTGCTTCATGAAAAATTAAGCCACCGAAAAATAGCATAACTCGTTTGAGTGCGATTTGACATTCTAGGGAGCACCTCGAGTAATCCTTACTTCATGGGTTAGCCTTCCAAAATGAACAATTTTTTTCTGAATTACTATGGACAAACTTGATATTTAAAGTTAGTACGACAGGAACATATTTGGGGTGGAATCATTTTTGGTAGAAAATGTCAAAAAATTAAGAAGGCTTGATATCTGGTTAGAATTCTTGGTTTGGAAGGTTTTCTACAAGTATTTCGAATGCCGCAAGGCTTCGACGCGATAAACTCCAAATAGGAGTGCTGTTCCTATAGAGTCGAAGAGTTTATTTAACGCACTATCTCCAAGATTTATTGTTAAAATTACATTGTTCATCATGTGACCTTATCAGTTTATCTTGTGTGCTTATTAAATCTAAAACTCTCATGGGGTTCCAATACATTCACACCGTGATGTAAATGTATAGAAGCCCGCACCTAAGATTCGGTTTTTGCGTAGGGGATGGAGTGGGTCTAAGCTAGGGTTGCATAGACGGTAATAATTGGCTATAGCAGAGATTTTTTACGCTAGATTGTTTCACTATCTTTGGGTATTATTAAGGGACAATGATCTAATGATTGCATGGCTGTAACTGTTAATTGCTATTCTGTAACCCCAGCTACTCAAATGTGCAAATTAGATGTTCAGAAACCCCCAGCAGTTACCTGTGCACCGCGCCACTTAATGTATCCCGTTATATTTAATTGGAGCAGGAGCTGTACCCCCTGACGTATTAGCAAATACAACAACTACTGGGGCCTCTACCGATCAAATTCATATTGTTGAAGACCTGCAAAAAACAACAGTAATAATTGTATCGAAATTTCATATCCAAAGTTCACAGACTAAAGAATTGAATTTCCATATACCTGTTCAATCACCCTGTAAATATTCTGGCCCCAAATTGATACGAATTCTATTTTGCACAGTTAGTACTCCCTGAATACTATGATAGTAATGAGCGCCTTTAGCCAGTGTTCAAGTAGCCAAGATAAAAGTGTTCGCAAGCAGCAAGCAGCAGGCACATGTATCTGTATATTGGAGCCAATTTTTTTAAAACTCAAGGAATTTGATAATCCATTTATGGTTAGGAAGGAAGGAAGGAAAGGTAGATAGAATACTTTCGTTATACAGCTTTTCTTTTTCTATCAGGGGTAGTCAGACTTGAATTCCGACTAGAAATACTAAAAAGTAGTCTAATACTTTTGCATACAACCCCGTTTTTCAACCCCTGCAACAAGTGAGTTTCATCCACGATTTGTCATCCTGATCTTCACAAACATATCAATTTTTCTTATCTTTCACATTCAAAGCCCAACATCATTATTTTCATATAGAAAAGTTGAAATTTAAAATTCATAGTATTATTTTCGAGTCAGACCTGGAATTAATGTATATTTTTTCTACCAAATGAACGCAGGAGATCGAAAGTTAGCAAGGAGATCAAAAGCCGTACACAAGAAGAAACAAAATAGAAAATCCAGCTCCTCATTAAATACACCTTTTTATTTTCTAAAAATTTGATAAATAAGTATGAAAACGAATGCGACAGCTACTCGGGTTTAAAGTAATTTGTTGGAATGAGTAAGTGCGAGAATATAGTGGAGAGAATCAGAACATGTAGGGAAGTTGTTGTTTTCGATGGGACCTTTGATGACAGATCGTGCATGAAATTCACGTGTTGCACGGGTTGAAAAACGGGGCTGTTTGCAAAAGTATTATACTATTTTTTAGTATTTACAGTCGGAATTCAAGACTGACTGACTACCCCTATTTACTCTTTCTAAACTCAACGCCGTTTTTATATTTTTGTTTTTTGAAAGCTCCCTGTGACACGTGAATTTCATGCACTATTTGTCAGCTTAATCCTCGGTCAAGAATCAATAACTAACTGCATAACGTGTTAAAGAGGGAGATACTAATTGCCCAACTTATCTCCCTTGCAAACTTTAAACCTTGCTCCCAGACCCTTCCTCCAGGATAGCATTAATCCAAAAATTAACCGAGAACCAAAGAGAAGATTTCAATTTCCTTTCGCACAAATCCAGGATTCAATAACCGTGCTTTCAAAATTTTACAGTAATTGTAATGCGGTAGCCTTGTAATCACATGACATTTAATATTACAGTCTTGTATCTGTCATTACTATCACGTGATTTATATTTATATAAATAGTTTGATAAAATTCTTTAATAAAAGTTCATGCTTATTGCACATTAGTAATCCTAATTTATTTGATAACTATTTACATCAACAATATTAATTAGAGCCGATGTATACTTATTCCAGGTATGATAAGGAAAAGAATTCCATCACAAAATAGTAACATATCTTGGACTTTTCACCAGTCAAAATGGAAAATCTAACGAATACAAGTACCACTCCAAATGAAGATACATGCAATGATAAAGCTGGTCAAATTGAATTTACCAGGGAATTTTAAATCAAGACTGCATGACGCTAACTATGTGCTCGATGACAAAAGTCCAAAGTCATTCCTTCACACCATTATGATAAGGCACTCAATGGCAGGTTGTGGAGTTCCTGTAGCTTTTATGACAACCAGCTCTGAAACCAGAGTCCCTTTGGAACGCTGGCTGAAATGGTTGAAAGTGAATTCTCGGCTGACTAAGTCGCCGACTTTCACGATTGATTGCTCTGTTACAGAGATCGCTGGGATTAGGGCTGCGTTTGATTACCTGAAAATCAAATACTGCCACTGGCATTTTTTTTCGAGCATTTTCTAGTAACGCGAAGAAAATAAGTGATTCAGTTTATAGAAAGAGGGCTCTGAAGACTTCATCAAATTAGTCCGGATAAGAACTGTGCTACAATTTACTTAGGCCTGGGAAATTTATCAGCAGAGATATCAAGACCAAAAATACTGGCTATGTTATCTTGTTTCCCAATTGGATGGGTTTATCTGGAAAATGGTGGTTAGGAAACCGCGCGGTAAGGTGTCATTTCAGTGTTTGTGGGATATTTTAACTAAGTCCCTTTTAGGAAATGGAGGAGATAAATACCAATAATATGATTGAGTCATGGCACAATAAATTAAGGACCGTATACTCAAAGTTTGCTAGAAAGCAGAGATCAGATTTTCTGGTTTTTAAGCTTGTGAGGGAAGCGTTGATTCACCTCAGGCTGAAGGCGGCTAGTGCTGTCTATGGACTTGGTAGTAGACGCATGTGCAAGGCTGAGATCTTTCAGTTGAACAAATGTAATACAATACGTCCTCAAGACGTAGAGAATTACATCTCATCTCCGTCTCTGCTAGAAGGTAGTGAGGAGTCGGAAAAGGAAATCCTTATCAAGTCCTTTACGAATACAGATGTTAACTGCACTGTTTCGTTGAATGATGGTAGTAGTATTTTAAGATCTACGTGTCCATACATGGCTAACAACCGTATGGTTTGTAAGCATATGTTTATATTGGAACGGCTTCTTGGCTATACTATTTGCTATGACTTCAGTGGCAATGAGGACCCTCAAGAAAACTCCTCACAATCTTCCGACTCCTTGGCTTTATCTTTCACCACAGGTTCTGGGGACCATTCATTCGCTGAGAATCTAGACATCGCACATCAGACTACGGCTAGGGCCATGTGTTTTGATACAATTGCGCCAAATGAAAAAGAATTTTTTGATATGACCAGGGACTATTTATCTGCTTTTAATAGATCTGAAAAACGAAGCGAGGATTCCCTAATGCAAAGATAACAAAGATGAAGATTTTCTTATAATATAAAATGTTTTCTACTATATTCTAAATTATTTTTTGTAGTCAAGATAAATTTTTAGTGAATAAAAACTACTAATATTTGAGACTTGATTAATCAAGATGTGAAAAATCTAATGGAATTGAAAATTGAACTTTGACAAAATCGAGCGGATCGATTAGGATGCACGTCCCATCCATTCGGCTAACCATCCCACATTTTTTAATTGGCCAGTAATACAAGCTTTTGATTGGCTTAAAATCCAGATAATCTACTTTGCCACATCGCTATCGATATACAGGATAAAGTCAGGTGACTCCGCTTAAGCAGTTTCTCGTGTTAAGGGTACAGTTAATGTGTTGACATACGATGTACAGTTACTCTAGAACACATCACCAAATTTTTTACTTTCATACCAAGTCTAAGAATATATTATATCCATTGTTTTAGATTTCAATAATTCCATTCAGCTCCTCCTCTGCTCTCTTAGAGCAATGGCGGACGATGTCGACATGTGCGGCGACATGTCCCCCATTCCTGTGACACCTTCGCGATCGTCACGGTCCGACCCTTTTTCTTCACCCTTCCCAAGCTGTAGACCACGCAAAAAGAAGAATATTGAATTTTCACAGCAAATACCGTGCGCTATTCCATCTACAATTACCCGTTCAGGTTCGGAAAACCGTCCGTTTCTTCAAACACAGAAAGAGC
>QVIK01000984.1:1885-15433 GCA_003957845.1 Oidium heveae | reverse complement strand
TGTGTTTCTTCTACTTCGCTTGGTTGACCCGTAGTAACCGAATCAGCAGCGATTGAGGCTACTCGCTTTGTTGGAGGAACAGGCTCAAGAAATTTCCTGTTAAACACTTGTTCGCCAAGTGGATTATTGTCTTTCGAGGGACGTGGTGGTGTTGTGATGTTTTGGGGGGGGATGGTGTTTGGCGGGATGGGGGGTATAGGGGGAATTGAGGAGCTCATTTCCGTCGAAGGAGCTTGACTTTCAATGACATGGTTTATAGACGCCATAATTAAAAGTACGTATTGATGTAAGATGAATCTCCTCTGGTTTATTTTTGTTTAGGATAAAAGTCTTTAATTCTTGCAGGGGGGGTGGTCTATGTAGACAACAGTGTTCAAGTTCATTTACCAGTGCGCCAGCACATGTATTTGTATGCATACACTATGGAGAGACACTGACATTACAAAATTAATGCTTGATTATGCTATTCATAAAAACGTCTTATTCTCTAGAAAGCCTTGTTAAAGCCATATCGGAGTACCGTGCAGGAAATTATCCTACGATTCGACCCGCAGCGAACTCATTTGCTATCTCTTATTCAACATTGAAAGACCATAATAATAAGGGTAATAAAGTTTCCAGGACAATTGTACAGATACCCCCCGGGGTACCTCATAAATCTGAGCTTAGTTAGCTACGTAGTCTAGGTGTGATTTATAGGAGATTTTGAAGATTTATCTATGCCAAGTGAAAACAAATATCTCATGAGTCATAGGACGTAGCAATGATGCAAGCTTAAAATCACTATAAAGGTAACTAAATTTAATATTTGTATACATATATTTATTTAATTACTTTAAAAATTAAAAATCTGTGATTTTCCGTTCTGCAGCTTCATATACCTTTTTGCCAACTCTAATTTTTGTTTTTTATTGTAAGTTTTGATGGTCAAAAGAAATCGTTTTCTCTATTATTATTCACAATAGTTGAGTAAATAGAGATGCAACTGGTCACAATTTTTTTGATCTTGAACATTCAACTCAGCCACATTTTTGCATCTCCTCCGAGCCCATCGGAGTCGTCGTCACAGACTCAGATCAACCTGAAAGGATATGAGTGCGGCAATGTTTTCTTAGCTAGTTATGAGGTAGGGAGAGCTAAAATAGAATCTATACAATCTTTAGAATCTTTAAATAGAAGGCATCGCTACCCTAAAAGATACAAAGGCAAACTTTATAGTGATTCAATGTCTGGGGAATACTTCCTATATCCAATAAGTAATGAGCAATAAATTCTGCCAGATATCAAACGGGATTCATATGTATCCTGCATATTTCTTGCGCTTACTTTTTGAATAGGGACAAGGAAAGGGTTTTATATTATTCTTAGAAGAAATAGCATTGAAGTTGTAGATGTGGTTGCTAGCATTACAGCCGGCGATTATACTAGATGCATCCAGAAAGACTATGCACAAATAGGGCAACCACATTCGTTGCTAGAAATGGCGAATGGTTATCTATGCGGTCATAAATTTTTCACCCGCATAGACATTCGCCGAAGTCTTGCCCTAGCCCGGACTGAGAATAACGAAAATGCCAAATATCCTTCTCGCTATAAAGGACGTCTATATCCAGAAGATAGTGGCCATCTGTTGTGGCCAATCGTAAAAGGGAAAACCTTGAATGAGCATAGACAAGGTAATCAATTTGGTGCTTTATCCTTCCAAGCTAGAAATAAACACTGAATTCAAATATAGCTAAATATACACCATATTTCTTGATTCTAAGCAAAGAAAGGCGGTTCGTAGAAGTTGTTGCCAAAGGTTACATAAACAACTTTTTGAGATGTATACGGTCAGGAGAGCTTCCAACAGCACTAGTAACTGATCCCAATAACAAAGTGATCGTGCAACCTCCAAATTATGGATATGTTTGCGGCAAGCTTTCTTTCAATGGTAATGCTCTTAAAAGAAATGCAGATATAGTTAAAAGTAAAGCTTTAAACACAGTTAGAGGCAGATTTCCGGAAGAGTACTCTGGTCGCCCTTTCAACGAGCCATGTTTGATCTGGCCTTTAATGCAAGACGGGAGTCTTTACGCAACAGGTATGATGTTTTTAGCCTTCATAAGTTCCTCCACATCGTGGAATATTGAATTAACCATACTCCAGGACATATGGAACCATTCCGTTTGGTTCTCACGCCGGATTACCAAGTTTTGAGTGTTGCCATGTTGATCAAAGATAAGCTCAAGGCATGTGAAAGGGATACAGGAACAGCATCAGTAAAGAAAAACCATGACACAAGTGCTTACCATTGTAATAAGCAAATCTTTAGCCACGGGGATCTTCTAACAGCAGCGGAAGAAGCTTGTGAGAAGATGAATACCGCAACAGATAGTGTTTACCCTGCGACTTATAGAGGGTCGAAATTCAAAATACAGGGACCGTATTTGACTTATCCAGTCTTTCGAAGTAGTGTTGCTAAGGAATATAAACTCAGTAAGCTCCATTTCCATTTCTTCAAAATTAAATTTAGTAGCTCATATTAGTTAACGCAATCACAGTTGCTGGATTACATCGGGTCGTGATAAATACAAACTGTGAGGTAGTCGGAGCACTCACCACGCCGAAGGGAGATTACCATGGAAACGCTAAATTGAGGACCCGAACGAAGTTGGTGAAATGTCATAGAATGGACGATGGCCCATTACCATTGGGATATTTTAATGATCATGCAAAGGCTGTATTCGAAGTTAAAGTCCGACAATAATTCAAGTAACACTTTCCAAAGTAACGAAGTAGGAGTTCCTGTTGTAAAGGTGAGAGCTTACGCAGATTATATTGGCTTGAGGCTTTAATATGAACAACGAAGTACTCTTTAATTGTATGCTGAATGCTTATATTAAATAACTACAAAGATCTAAGAGTTACGAAGAGCTGTTGCTGTATATACACAGATGAGTTGGTAATACCATCCCTAACAATCCTAAGTTTGATTCATACAAAAGTTCTAGTAATCCATCCTTTCTACCATAACATCTAGACACCTTCTATTGAGAATTCTGTTTGTTTCTAGTCATGGCTGATAGACTTAAGCAGACGATTCTATCGTTATAACGGAATCCAGAATTTGCTATCCTTGTCTCTTGGCCTCGGCTAATCCCTAGCACAACAGTTCCTCAGTTTCTCTGACATTCACGTTAATGTCATCAACTCTTTGTCATCATGGTAACTTGCCAGATTACAAATTAGTACCCGCACAGTTATCCAAATACTATCTCTAGTTATAAAGGTTCATTTATATTAAGTACACCCTTGGGTAATAAAACTTCTTCTGAGGGTTTTGGACTGACTTTGAAGATTTGAAGTTAGCCGATTTATCCCTGTAGCATATGGTGTCCAGCATATGCCTGTAAGACGATTTTAATTGGACGAATGTCTTTGCTTCCCTGCAAATTCTTACCCTTGTAATAAGCTAGGACTTAGGATGATAATAGCCTGAGGTTATAGGATTATAATTGGAGTTGGCATAGCAACATAATTGTTTCACAATGTACATAAACACTCGTTCGTTGTTAAATTAAAAATAGATATCATCTCATCTAGTTTTAACAAAATTATCTCGTGATCTACGCAGGGATTTTGTCCTGTGCCAAAAATTGTCGTTATTTTATTGTTATTGTTTGTCACTTTATTGTAGAAGCCATGAACAGCGTTTTTGTTTGAATATTCTACTTTCTCGAACCTGGGAAAATGTAACTCGCATATACTTATGCATGCAGGCAGGGGTAAGATGTCGATCATATGTAATGCTAAAAAGTTGGTGAGAAATGCAAGAAGCCAAATTGGGTATCTTCAAATTCTCGAGGATCCAAGAATCCTTCACCATCATACAACCACATCTTCTCCAGCTTCCATTTTCAGTCCAACCTCACCGCACAAATACACCACATCAAAATTTATCATGGAAAACATTGGCATCACCAACTCTCTGTCTCGAACAGACGAATTTTACCCTCTGAAGGGATCTGCCACTTCTCAATCTCTCTTGTAGGTTGCTGTATCACCCTTTTTGACTAATTGCTAAGAAAAACCAGTCCTAGTCCATTTCTAATGGTTTCTGATTTTGGGCCGAGTCTTCCTGCTGAACCACAACACATAGGTTGTTATTCCAATTCGTATGTAGAGTCTAATATCACACTCCTTAGTCAATAACTAAAGAGATATTAGTATTTACCAGCCTCATATGGCATTTAATCCGAGTCCTTTAGGGTGCTGTTTTCCCCCTGTTGAGAGCCAAGATTCGAATATTTCTACCGAATTGTAAGTAGATGCTTTAACTTAACCCACTGCAACTACTGAGCAAAAATTAGAGAAATAAATATCTCTACCCTTGAAGGGTTTGAGCCTTCTTCAGTCAATTAACGATATCGTCGTCTTGAAACTACGAAAGAGGATCGAATCAAAATCCAAACTGCTTTGGATCTAGGAGTGCCGGTGACCAAAATTGCAGAGCAATTTGGTTTCACCAAGCGGCAAGTAAATTATGTCTGTAGTCATGGTTTGGAGACTGGTAAAAAGAGGTGCGGGAGGAAACCAGCTGTGTCGGAGGAAAAGGCCCAGGAAATGGTGAGCTGGCTTCACAGTAACCCACAGTATCGCCATGCTCCCTTGCGCATGATTCCTAATCTCGCCCCAGAATTGGATCTCAACCAATTTGGGAAGAAAGCGATTCGAACTGCGTTCAAATCGCAAGGGTACGAACGAAGAGTATCGAAGAAAGAGGGATTCTCAGATAGGCCGGAACATAAGTAAAGGCGTTTGGAGTTTGCAATGCGTGCTTTTTATTGATCGCCTCAGAGACTTTCTGAGCAAAAGTTTTCTGATGAAGTTTGGGCTCATGGAGGAGCAAACAGCCGAAGGTATGCTACGGTTCTTGTAGAGGGCGACAGGCAGGAAATACTTTTTGACCGATTTCGTCCTGAGTGCCTGACTCCTAAGTATGGGAAACTTCCAGCTTGGATGTTTCATGGAATCATACACAACGGAAGGAAAGCATTAGGGACGTTTTGGGAAAAGGAGTATGGGACAATGAATTCAGCCAAGTACGATGCGTACATTTTGTCGCAAGTACAAAGGCTGGTTCAGTACGAGCGGTCACAAGGAAGAGTCAGCTGGTTTTAACACGACAATGCATCGTGCCATCGATCTGGGCTTACTCAGGACAACTTACGTCGTCGTCAAATTAAGACTATCGATTGGCCTCCTTAGTCTCCCGACTTGAACTTGATTGAGCATATCTGGGCCAAGATGAAGAGATACATTCAAGACCATTACTCTCTCACGGGTTACGATCCAAGGAGGGTAGGAAATGATGAACTTCGTCGGTTCATACAGGAGGCCTGGGATGCAGTACCTGATGAATTTATTTCTGATTTGTACGCATCTTGGCGAGATAGTTGCAGGGCTGTTAGAATGCCATGGAGCAGCTGTAAGTCCAATTTCCAGCAAAATTAGTTACCTATACCGAGGGAAATCTACAAAATAACACTAAGAGCTTTGCGCAGAAAGAATCTGAAATTTTAACTGCTTACTACCAACGAGTACTGCATTCTTGCGGCGATCACATAGTAGGGATTCCCCAATGAAGGCAGCCGCAGGCCAGCCTCTGGTGCTGATTGAGTAATCAGTACTGAATTCTATAATATCTGCTTTTCTTGATGGACTTCGTGACGAAGAAGTGCTAGGTGAGGTGTTTTCTAGAGCATCATTATCGTGTTAACTGTTATAGATATGTAGGGAGATTATTGATGAAGTCCAGCAAAGTTTAGATGCAACCAGGGAAGCAAGGGAAAGAGCGGCTGAGTGAAACAAAGTAGCTCAGATACGAACAATGTGCGCGGCACACTATGGGAAATCATTATCATCAGTCCTTGCAGATTTTAGTTTAGGGAAACTTATGGCTCCAAAAGTAAAAGAAGACCATAGTAATGAAGCCTTAGTTAAAAACTATCATTTGAAATTCTCCTATCAAACCCATCAACAAGCGGCATTTCAAAAGTTAATGACAATAAGCAGATAGCACTTAGCGGAAATGTGCCTGAAAGAGGACTTGATCCTAGTCAGAATAAATATGCACATCGAAACATATCAAAAAATGGATTTATTAATGGATCTGCAAAATATCGACCGTCAGATGGGTCACTGTGCTTTGGATGCGGCGTGGTTGGACATATCAAACCGTGGTGTCAGAATTTACAGCTTCAGAGTTGGGAGCAATCTTGTCTCAAGATTATATTATATGTCACAGATTACACAAGTAAAGCAATGGGCATTTGATGTGTAATGGTAATTTTATTTCTTTCTATGAGGAGCATATTCTAAGTCCTTCAGCATCCTATTTATACATCAAATAATCAGTATTCCTTACCAAGCTCAAGATACATATCTAGAGCCCCCTAATCTTTGACACTAAAGAATATATCTTATCCGATCCAGGAATTGTTTACGTCAGTAATGGAATAATCAACAGTATCTCTAGAACCATTTAGTAAGATATAGACCATTTTAAAATATGACGTCAGTGAGGATATTTTAATATTTGGAACGTTACTGGGCGAATGCTATTAATAGCAGGCTGTAGGAGTATCTGCAGGCTACAGGTTAGCTTCGGCTTACTAGCCGTCACAAATAGCGTCATAATTGTTTCACAAAGATTCTGAGAGAATCTAACTGTGCACGTGACCTGGTTAAAGATATGATATATATACCTACGCTAGCCAGCGTATATTACAGGTATTCACCGGCTTATCAGCCGTTACAGTTACGCAGGTAGAAGCTAATGGCAAGATAATGAAAGTGGCGCTGCCAAAACACATATCACCGGCAGATCAAGGCTCAGAAATGAATGTCATAAGTCAAAGCCTAATTAAAGCTCTCAAACTTGAGAGGTTGAGTTTGGGAGAAGAGGACTCAGTGCACTAACTATGAACACTGCTGATGATAGTGCAACTGAGCTTTCTCACTTTATAAGCTTTATAATTGGAGTATGCGGAATCTGGAGACGTATTAATGCGTTTATACGACCAGTCGTTAAAAAAGGTGGTGAACTAGATCTTCATATCCTACTTGGTCTACTATTGCTTCACGAAGTGAACGCAAGCATTTATATAAGAGACTCAAAAGTAATTTTGGGTGACTCTCGGCTGAAAGAGCAAGTAGGCGAAATCCAAGGCTCAACATTTGCAGGATCAAATATTCATAAGCTTATTTTGTATCCCAAATCTATAAAATTGCTTTTAACAATATAAAAGATGCTTTTCCTTTCCAGGACTCTCCAGATCTGGAGACTGAGACAGACACCTCTGAGGACTCTGATGAGTCAATGGACTCTGATTTTGATAACGAGCTACCTAAGAATGTAAGCTCTGCAAAGTCGAAAAACTAGACAGACCCGGACATGTCCATAAACTGTTTAAAGAAAATGCACGCTATCAAAGGGAAAGGAAAACGAAAACGCATGGAGGCTTTATTTAGCTATGCTAATGTTCTTAACCAAAATTCACTTGTTGATCAATTTCCCAGTTCATCAAAAGTACGAGAGGACCAGTTAATGAGCCATTATATACCAAACTTGAGGTTGATGCCATTAATAATTATCGGAAATAAGATATTATCACTATGCGATAGTTGGATGAATTGCCACCACGCTTCTACGCCACAAGGCCTCGCACAAAGAATCATGAGAAATAAGCGTTAGGATCAAAAAGAGCGAGGACTCTGGATCTTATCTAGATATAAATGCTTCACCGGTTCTATTATTTAATGACTTAGATGGTAGCTCTACTAAAGATGAGCCGGCTGCGACAGCACCACTATTTGATAATGATCAACTTCAAAGTTTTTGGAGAAAGGCTGTTAATTCAGACCCTGATTGGATAAAAGCTAGAAATGCAGTGCAATCTGGAGAGAGGAGTTTTCCCCCAGATCTATCTTACAAGCTATCGGCAAACATAGCGGAATGCACTATCGCAGCAGACAACGTTTTGCGTGGAAGGGAAAATCGAATATGGATTCCTGACTATGAGACCTTTCGAACAGCACTGATGCAGCATATTCATGACAGTCACCTTGGAGGACACTCAGGAAAAGACTTAATGGTAGGAATGCTACTTCGACGCGTATTTTGGCCAAAAATGAGAGACACTGTAAGGAAGTTCATATGAAACTGTGACGTTTGTGGTCGAACAATAGTTTGGCGAGAAGCTAAGGCGGATTTTATCAAATCATTACCAATCCCTGATAGATTAGGATGTGAACTCACAATTGACTTTGCCACGGATTTACCCCCATCACAAGGATGTACTAATGTCATAGTTATTACAGATAGGCTGTCCAAAGACGTATTTATGTTTGGAACCGATTCAATGGAAGCAGAAAATTGTGCAAAGATATTTGTTGATAGATATTATAGATATTTTGGATTCCCTCGATATATGACATGTGACAGAGGAAGCGACTGTGTTGGATATTTTTGGAAGAGTTTCTGCCAACTTGTGGGAATAACTTAACGTCTAACAACAGCCTATCACCCTCAATCCAACGCAAGTGAGAGAGCTAACCAGGAAATGTACAAATATCTCAGAGCATATACTTGTTACGCCCAAGATAACTGGATGGAAATATTGCCTCTAGCACAATTAGCTATGAATTCACGACCCAACTCGACGATTGGAGGAATGAGTCCTTTCTTTCTTCGACACGGATACGAGTTGGATGTTTTAGCAGAAGCAACAAATTCTTAGCAAAAGAAATGCATGCATCTAGGGCAAGTTAAAGCAACAACATATGTCCACGGATTGAAAGATGCACAAGAATTTGCACAAGCAGCAATGGCATCCGCCCAGGAACGATATGAATTGAATGCAAATCGACTGCGACGGCAACCGGAAAGATTTAAGGACGGGGACAAGGTATGGCTTAACTTGCAAAATGTTAAGACCCCTCAATTATCCAAGAAATTAGCCTGGCTACAGGCCAAATACGAAGTAACATCTGTACCAGATGCACTAAATGTTGAACTTAACGTCCCTGGCAACATACATAAGCGTTTTCATGTTGAATTATTAAAAAGAGCGGGCACTGATCCGTTTCCAAGCCAGACGCGTGACGACGCACAGAATCCACCAGTACTTGATGAGCTTGGTATTCCCGAATTTGAAGTTGAATCAATTTTGAGCCTTTTCGGGAGATACTGTAACAGAAGCAACTTGAATTGAAAGAACACTAATGGTAGTATGCTTGAGTTGTACGTCATATGATTTAGTGTTTGAAAATTTGGGATGTAATTAGGATAGGGTTGATTGAATTGGCTGATTCTTCTCATACATTGGCTCTCCACTAGGATCTAATGACTTAGACAGTATAGGTGATTTTAAGTTTGATTCAATCACCTTTGGCAATGAAATATTGATCGAATCATTGTTTAATTGAACATTCTTTTTCATATTCTTTGATTTTGAAGACAATCCTTTCAATAAGGACTGTCCAGTCAATTTTTCTCCTGTATTAATACTATTATTCTGGTTAACATGATCAGTTCTTTTTTTCTTAAGTCTTTCACTTCTTCTTGGACTGATATGATCACCCAGGCTTTTAGATTCAATAATGCTAATTATGGAATTTGGCTCTATAAAACCTACAGTATACGGTACTTGTCACGAAATAAGACGAAGTCTTTATTAATAGATAGATTGATCACGAAGCTATAAGAAGCCTAGGAGGACCATTCTACTTATTGTACCTCGCTTATTTGTTTACGCTAACAGCTTTAGTCAGCGAGGGTTAAACGTGACAGTACTACAGTGTTTGATCTATATGGAAAAATTGTATATTTTCTCTAGAGTAAGTCTAATCTTCTATTATTATTTACATTCTAAGTTTGAATACCAACGCGACGACGCGTCCGCAATAATAACGCCTGAGGTATATACTTTGGCATGATATCGTCTACACTTTTCAGACTAACATATGATAATTTATAGCACCATTTTCCAACATACAGGTGGCTGCATTATCGAAGCTTCATCTTCCTGATTAAGACAATTCGACACTTTAATATCCGTGGCATAATCATTATGACGTTCTAAACTTTCGGTATTTGAACTTGGAATTGACTTTTCGATTATATTAGGAGTAATTGTGGATGGGGTAGTTGATATCGATCCCGTTTGAATATTTGGAATATTGAAGCCACTATTTATGGCAAAGGAACCACCACCATTTAGTGATTTTCTTTTAGAAATCCTGCAGGGTCGCCAAGGGGCGTTTCTGATGGCTGGTGAGAAATTTCCTTGTCCTTCAGTAAACTCTAGTCCTGATTTCCTCCACAATCTTAAATCTTTGATAGAGGATCCTTTATCATTTTCTTTGAACTTTTTGTATGATGAAGTGAAGACCCTGTGTAAGTCCGGGGCTATAGTCGATATTGGCTCATTGTATCTGTGTAGCCAACGAAGATACACTCTCGCCCAACGTCCATCAATCTGTCTTTTTGCGAGTGTTTTGGATGCGATTTTCGATCAATATGGGCAAATGCCTTGCATCCAAAAATTCTGAGATGCCTGAGTGGGACAGGTTTACCCGTCCAAGCCTCTTCCAGTGATATATGTTTTGTAATCATATTTTCCCCTTCAGTTTTAGTCAGAGTAGGGCTAGCTCTAATCCCATTCGTGATATATGTATGAGTTTGAGCAGCTTCAGCCCAAAATTCGACAGGGAGGCCAGCTTCCTTAAGCATAGCTCTAGTGGCATAAACAGTAGACTGAATTGCTCTTTCAGCTGCACCATTTTGATGGGAAGAGTATGGAGTAGTTGTTTGTGAAACTACGCCGTTATTCCGCCTCTAGCTCTTTAAAACTTTAAGAATTTCACTTGCGTTATCACTTCGCACTGCCAATATTAAGCACCCACTTTGTCTCTCAACTAAATTACCCCATTTATCCAAGGCTGTCACGATTTCAGACTAGGATTTTGTTGGTAAGAAATATATATAATGTATTTCAGTTAGATCGCTGTCACGAAGTCAGCGGGTTCGTCACGAAGTCGATAATTGTATGTAAATGATTATATTCTGTATTCCTCTATTGCTTTATCTCACTCTCCATAATTTCCTCTCCATGCGTCGAATCAACAACCCCTATTTATTCCTGTCGTAATCCCAACAATTAATAACCGACATGTGATACATGAATTGCGTACTTCGCTTATTTAGCGATAGATTTCAGAAGGAGCACCCACTTCTTTCTGGTGTAGCTATCAATTATTTCAACAAAATACTTATGACCATCAATAGATTCAGGGAATGATCCTACAATATCATTTGGAACTAGAGCTAGTTTTTCATTTTTATGTTCGGAAAGTTTCCTGGAACGGAATTTCTTCATCTTTGTCGTCAAACAATGTCACAGAGCTCTAGATTAGAAGGAATTTTTACAGGACGGTCAATATCTGTAATAGCATGAAGTAATTAAATAACACGAGTATCTGCATGATCACATCTATAATGATGGAGCCAGTATCTATTTGCTCTTTTTTTCAATAATCTCGGCTCGAGATCTCAGAGGTTCGCTGTCATCAATAGCTAGATTGTTTTTGGAGTTGTCGATCGTCATTGGCATATAATCGCGTGCATTTAAACTACTATCTTGGCCAAGTGAGGCTCTTTCATTTGGACCAGAAATATGATTTACTTTGTAAAGGTTGCCTTCTAGTTTGCANTTGTTTTTGGAGTTATCAATCGTCATTGGCATATAATCGCGTGCATCTGAACAACTATCTTGGCCAAGTAAGGCTCTTTCATTTGGACCAGAAATATGATTTACTTTGTAAAGGTTGTCTTCAAGTTTTGCGGAGAGAATGAGTTCTTTATTTTTATTACGGAATAACATTTCTTTATCATTAAAAATACCAATTGCATCATTTCTCTCACAAAATTTCTTCGCAGAAAGTAAATTAACACCAAGGCCCTCAACTAACAAAAAACCACGGAGAAGTTCGCTGTTACCATCAATGCACCTTATTACCACATCGCCTTGAAAGTCTGAGAACAGTCTTCCACCCCCAACTTTTATCCATCGACGAGAGATAGGTAGATCTTAAGTCACTTGTAAAAAGGTGATGCTTATCAATCATATCGTTTGCGCAACCAGTGTCTGAGATAAAGGAATCGGAATGATTGAAAGTTTTGCGTACCTCATCTGTGATAAGAGCAGATACCTCATCGTCGTCAGTCATAATATCTAATTTGTCTCCATCAGACCATTCTCTACTGGCCTCCGTATCGGACCAGAACGCTTTCGACTTGTTCGTAAACTTGACCGCTTTGGAGGGAGACCCTCTTTTATACTGCGGTCGAAAAGATTTTTAATGCTGAGGCTCTAAATTCTTACGGCTTTCTTTATCAAGTCGCAGTTTTTCAGTAAATTGCCGAGCCGCATGTCTGAATTCACAATTTCAGACATGATGGTTCTGGCCTCCACACATGTAACAAATCTCAGTTCTAACTACAGATTGATTAGGATGTGATGGTGATCGTCATTGTGAGTAATGGTTGAGCGTTTGACGGTTGGTTCGACTGGGTCTCACCCTGTTATAGTCGGTATTCCGAGCAGCAAGTGCCGATAAGTCTTGATCAGTATCCGCCTCGTTTTCTTCAAAAAGTTTGGCAGTGAATCTAACCGCTANAGATTGATTAGGATGTGATGGTGACCGTCGTTGTGGGTAATGGTTGAGCATTTGACGGTTGGTTCGACTGGGTCTCCCCCTGTTATAGTCGGTGTTCCGAGCAGCAAGTGCCGATAAGTCTTGATCATTGTCCGCCTCGTTTTCTTCAAAAAAATTTTGCAGTGAGTCTAACCGCTGTTTCCTGGTAAGATTTGGCTGAAGGTCAAGAACATTTTTGGCAGTTTTATAGACCTTATCATCTAGACCTTCTAGAAGAAATCCGAACAAACTTGCTTCTGTGTAAGAACTTGATTTGAGTGGGTCGGCCTCGACAAGTTTAGAGCGCAATTCGTTTAGCTGCACCCAAGCTCTTTTTATCGATAGACCACTTTCTTTTTTCCAGTGGGTTATATCTTTCTCCAATTTTCGTAAGTCCTTGGAGTTATTTCTTAGATACTCACTTTTAACCGCATTCCACGCCTCCCTAGAACAGCTGATTGAGTCAAATAGTTCCCTATCCAAAGAGTTCAATAGATGCCGAGTTGAATATCTAGCGGAGGCATCATGGCGGTCGAATTTCTCCTTTCTATCCAGATTTAAGATCGGTTTTTTGCTAGCAGCTTGATCATTTTCAGGGAGAATATTAGAAGCAATTTTTTCTCTAGTCTACTCAAAAATATATAACCAGCCACGCGTCTTTAGCCATAGCTCTTGGTTCCTGAAAAATTCGCGAAAGTTCTCATCAAGTATTTCACTTGGTGGTTTTGGTCCACTACCAAATGAATCATCCATTGTATAAAATAAAAAATTAAATCAAGAATTTGAATTTAAACAGTTTTTTTTTTT
>QVIK01000983.1:0-15445 GCA_003957845.1 Oidium heveae | reverse complement strand
CCTAACCACGCTAATAAAAGTAAACAAAGGAAATGAACTTGATTAAGCGATATCACGTGATTTTATATAATGTGAGGTCCGAGTCGTGACATTTTCTTGTGTGAATCCTTAACCCCCAGCTAAGTAATCTGATCACCTCTGGTGAGCTTTAAAATTATATTTCCAACGAAATTTCTCATATCTGGCTAAATAAGTCCCACCTTCTCAATCTTCAGAAATGGGGTCTCCCAATGAATACCGAACTGAGAAAACTTGTTCTCAAGAATTTGGAGTCAATATTCGGCCTAAAGCTGTTGAACTTAAATTTGACGACGTGCATAATTTTTCAAGTTGGCTTGATTCAAAACCAGATGGATTGGAGTGGTTGCTCCACAACCATATTAAAACACCATTAGCATTATCTTCTAACGAAAATGATTCAGTTCTCTCTGGACACAGAAAAAAGCAAAGAAATTTTCAATGGACTACTGTTTACAGATGTCCATTCTCTGGCCATCCAAGGAAAACTACTTTTGTGTTTTATGGGTTTGACTACCCCTATTGATTATACGAATGCACTGACAAGCTACGTGGCTCTGATGCAGGGCTGAAATCTATTTAGATCTAAGGGTCAAAATGTATTTATATTTATGAAGACCCTCTTAATTTTGCTAGTAACTTGTGTTGTCCCTATTAATGAGTCCCCATAATCTTGGAGCTTTAATAATTGTTCCCAAATTTAACACAATTTGTTGGTGTAAATTGTAAATCTGAGCTTTCCCATTTTTTATGCATTAAGCAAAAATCATCAACCAATCACCATGACCCGATGGATATTGTAAGGTTATTGGAGAGCTATCATTGGCGGATAACTTTTTCATACAAATAATTGGGCACGGCCTTATGATTTATCGCGAAATACATTAATAGAGCGTTTGAAAATATAGAACTTCACCCTATAAATATGCCAGTTTAGGAATTTGACAGGTTAAGAACTGGTTAAAATAATCAAAAGAGACAGACACGCTCGATGTTTATCTTAATTGTGATCATAAGTGCCTTAGTATAGAAAATTTGAGTAATTTAACCTGGTATCCGTAGTTGTGGTCGTTAACATCTAGCAACTATTCTTTGAAGGTATCTATCGTTAATGGTAACTCAATGTTATATGATGTAAAATAGATTTCATCTGTATCGCTTTCGTCACTATCGTCACTAATCAGTGTTACTATACCAACATCTTCTTTGTCTCCAATAGCTGGGCACAGCTGTACTCTGTGATCAAGGGTATTCTTGAAGGTATAACAGGCTATCTCCTGTTTTTCCTTTGTACGATTTGTTAACCAGCAGTTTGGTCTTTTACGAACAAAACAGTTGTAAAGGACATTAGTTGGAGTATATATGGGCTTAGACTTGGATATTTTGGTATAATCCTCGTGCCGAATGTTAAACCGATTAACCTAAGGTTGAGAAACAGTTACTTCGTCCCTGTTCTCGTGAGTTACACTTCGACACGCAAGGGGCCAATTTGCAGTCAAATTAGCACGTTACTGACCAGAAATTCCTCCCCATAGAAGATAATTCTTCATAACTCCTTTTTTGGGCGTGAAGAGTTTTTTATTGTGACCTCCACTCGAATTTGATGATGGATGTCCCTGTAAGAGACGTAATACTCGGCTATACAACGCGCGCGAACGTCTACAAACCTTCTGCCGCCTTCAAACCTGAGTTTTCCCATAGTAATTTGAAAGTTTTTTGGCCATTGAGTTCTTCAATACTCGCGGTTTTGGAAGTAGGTGAAAGTCACTGCGTGTACAAATACGTGCGTTTGATTTTTGGTAAAGATTGAGCATATTTCCCAAAATAAACGCAGTGCTGAAACTTACCCAATTACACAAGTGCGTAATTGGATATGGGGCGTAGCCGAACGATAATGGTTCGATCAACACTTCATGATTAATTATGAAAGCCTCAGGTCGCTAGTTATCTTTTGTTCCCCACCTCTTTCGGCCTAATTAGTCCTAATCATTGGAGAAGCCTAAATGCCAAGCCATAATTTAATGCATACTACGGTCATTTATTACATGATCCTTTTGATATTTCTCTCAGTAAAGCGCTTTTAACTTGATGAACAATTTTCCTTGAGTTCACAGCCTTTGGCGTAGTTCTCCAAATTTTATGGCATAGAATTTGATCTATCATCCATACGTCTATACTGTTGGACGAAGAATCCTCGTGCTTGTTGTGAGACGAATTTGATCTAGCTCATTTTCACAACATGTCTTTTTTGACCACAATAAATCCTCAAGAGCGTTGGCAAGATCACGAGCTAAAATCATCAAACTCTTTCCAGAACAGCCATTTTCAACAAAATGCGCACCATACTGACAAAATATGCTCTAACTTTCCAGGTAATGCTCAGCAACAGTCTCAAGAAGTGAGAAATACTCAGGAAGAAGGCCGAGTTATAAGCAGTGAGGTGGATAATAATATTCTAGACCCAGGAAGCTTTATGCAACCATTTATTATGCCCACAGTTTCAGCTGCTCCAAACTCTAGCGAACTCAATGTTGTGAGCAGTAGAGAGGGCTGTGGAAGTTTATCAAATGAGGGTTCTGCTGAGCTCAATATCAACTTTCCATTTCTGCCACAAAAACGGCATAATCAACCAAATGACCCAACCGCAAAGAAAATGGTTATGCCTCCTACGCCTAATAGCGGTAACATACATGCAATAAATCCTCTTAGATATACTCAATCAGACTATCAACAGTTACATTCTATAAATGATAGAATACAGATACACGATAATGATCATGAAGTGAGTAATATTTGTAAGTTATTTTTGGCACCACTGATTAGCAGCACTAGATAGAATTCACACCACTAGTCTCACCTGCAGTTTCTCCTCTCGAATATCAATTCAATACACTAGGATACTCGTTTGCAGAAGCTTATCTTAGTCCCCTAAGTTCCCCGGCCCTACAAGCCCAGAACGACTTCTCGCCGCTATATGATCAACGATCTTCTTGGGTTACAAACTCTCCCGTATTAACCCATGAGTGCTTCTCTATAAACGAAATTCCTACGTCGCGAGCTCAAAATTTCGATGACAAGATATCAAAAATGCAATCACTCAACAGTTTTAGGGTGAAGAAATCTCCCATTGTGAACCAAAAAGGAGCAATGAAGCGACATAACTCATTTTCACAATCGTTGGATGGAATGGATTTTTCCTACTTACCAGCTAGTAATTTTGAGTCAAATGCTTATGTTTCTTTACCCCTTGGGAAGACACAAGATGTCTGCTTCAACTCATCAGAAAATATTCCTAATTTGGCATCTAGTCTTTTCCCAACACACGACTCGGTCAAAGAATCATCAAACTTGAATGTTGAAGATTCAAATTCTCCATCTTGTAGTTTCGGTTCCAACATTCCTGCCACACCAGCTTCTTTAATGAAAATATCTCACTTATCAATGCACACTCCAAAGTTGGAGCCGACAAAATCACATGATCTAAGCTCCATCAATTCAAAAGACGTCAGTTTAACACCTCTAAGCTCACAAGATGCAAAATCCAACATAGATGCCGGTCTAAATCTTGGTTCTNTCACTTATCAATGCACACTCCAAAGTTGGAGCCGACAAAATCACATGATCTAAGCTCCATCAATTCAAAAGACGTCAGTTTAACACCTCTAAGCTCACAAGATGCAAAATCCAACATAGATGCCGGTCTAAATCTTGGTTCTAATTTAATTGAATCCGAATCTATACCTATGCAGTCGCCTGGTAAAGAGTTGGGCAAAATGGTATCGAAGTCACGTAGCCCCAAAGGTGAATACTCTAGGACCATTGCTGCAAGTTTGCGTAAGTCACATATCGGAATACATAGCTCTAAAAAGAGAAATATTTCTTTAAATCTTACATCACCTGCTCTACTTCCTCGCCTCTCACCAAATATTAAGCCTCTTTTCCATAATGGAGGGAAAGAACTCGAAGATTCAGCATCCTTAATTCTAGCCCATAAGTCAAACTATCAAAACATTCTTGATGGTACATATTTACCTGGAATCACTTATTCCTCGGAACTATCTGCAAATCTGACATCCAAGCGCACCTCTCACAAAATTGCCGAACAGGGTCGGAGGAATAGAATGAATTTGGCTCTTCAAGAAATTGCTTCCCTTCTACCCTGTGATCAAAATAAAAACGTTGCATGCGAAACGAACAAAAGTAGTGATGTCACTAGCTCTGAAAGGCCTGGCAAGGGAGTTTCCCAAAGCACAAATAGTAAAGCCAGAACAGTAGAACGGGCTATAAGTTACATAAACTACTTAAAGTCACAATTAGAAATAGCGAACGGAAAACTAGAACAAATTGAATCTAAAAACAAATCTTAACGCTAATTTGATGACATGAAGACTTATTTGATCTAAAATATCTTAATATCATCACGGTTAATGGCCATCAATCCGCTTTTAAAAAAAATACTCTTCGACATGGTTGGTATATTATTTTGCTAATCGCTTTGAGACCATGGCTCTATGAGTTTATTTAATGTTTCAAGATTGATATCTGAACTACTTCAACACAGTAAATTACTGCTTTGATATTGATCCTTTGCCTATCACTTAAATTAAAGAGCTGACAGGTTACAGATTCAGATATTTGGGTTGACATTGAAATTAATTAATTATTAACTGTTAGAAAAAGGTAGCTACTAAATTTATCCAGTACTGGGATTACTCTAGATAGCGTTTGACTGATTTGATATTAAAAACTAGGAGTAGGCCCTTAAAAAGATAGCTACCCTATTCTAAACTTTAGCTAAAAGTAATGAGGTATACGCAAGTTAAACCTAAAGCCCTAGGTTCAAAGATGCTGTTCTCTTTACAAGATATTTATTGATTTTAACTTAATACTTCTATTGTGAGTAGTCACTCAAAATTTATAAGGCTTAGCTCTTTGATTTTGTTTGATTGTTATATTTCTTAACGATTAGTTTTTTTTTAAAATCTGTTTTGGATTAATCATGAATAATGCATCGGACTGCCTTAAAGATACAACTGGAAAACTTACCAAATCTCGGTTTAATCAACTAACACTACCATAAATTACGAAAACATATTTTTTACGAAGCTTTACTATCTACTCATCTCTGTTATTGACATACTAGAATTTCTAGCTTATTCAGGTGTATCTCCTAAGTTATAGATTTCATCAGAAGCACAAAACTCTAAATACCTTGTGAGATATGAATATGTGATCAGCAGCTTTAAGTATTAGAATTACCTTATCTCTAGATAAGAAAGCGAGAAAAGCTCATGTAATAAAATTTAGAAAGATACGAATAAGAATTCTTCACTTATTAGTAGGGTGATAGACAGCAGAAAAAGAATTCTTACATAAATAAATCAAATAAAATATCAGATTAAAGACATTGGAGACAAATATATGATTGAATGGGTTATTGTTAAATTTTAAGGACCAGAATCGTTTATGGCTTCCATCGGCGGATGATATATGTAGACCCCATACACCCTATACACGCCCCCCCCCCCCCATGACCCTGCTTCAACGCTGCACTGCTGTGCAAGTCAGATACTAATGTGCTGAAATTAACTTTCTAAATCTGGCCTACGTTAAATAGCTGCCTGAAACTTGAAGTATTTTAATTACAAGGGAGTGATTAACTAATATCACAACCGAAGAAGCTATACACGTGACAATATAATTACATTTTTATATGCAAACTTAAGAAAAGGGATCTCTGCGGGAGATCCTAATTGCCCAACTTTTCTCCCTTGCAAATTTTAAACCTTGCTCCCAGCCCCTGTGTGTCCAGGATAGCATTAATCCAAAAATTAACCGAGAACCACAAAGCACTTTTGAAATACATATCGCATAATTTTAATTTTCAAAGTCGTCCATTCAAATTTTCGATAGTAATCTCAATTTCTTTGACATTTATTCACATCAAAGATATTAATTAGAGCCGTCGTATAATTATTCCAGGTATGATAAGTAAAAGAATTCCGTCACAAAATAGTAACGTATCTTAGAATTTTCACCAGACCAAATTGAAAGTCTAAGAAATACACGTACCATTATCAATGAAGATACATTTAATGATAAAGCTGGTCAACTTGAATTTACAAGAGAATTCTCAACCAAGACTACATAACACCTGCTGTTTGCTCGATGACAAAAGCCGATAGGCATTCCTTCACACTATTGTGATTAGGCACTTCAAAGCAGGCTGTGTAGTTTCTGTAGCTTTTATGATACCCAGCTCTGAAACCAGAGTCCCTCTGGAACGCTGTCTGAAGTGGTTGAAAGTTGATGCTCGGCTGACTGAGTCACCGACATTCATGATCGACTGCTACGTTACAGAGGTCGCTGGGATCAGGGCTGCATATAATTACCCGGGAATTAGATACTGCCAATGGCACTTTTTTCAAGCCCTGTCAAATAATGCAAAGAAAACCATTGACTCAGTTTATAGAAAGACGGCAGTTATTGATTTCACAAAATTAGTCCGGACAAGAACTGTGCTGGAATTTACTTAGGCTTGCGAAATTTATCAGTAGAGATACCAAGACCAACATAAGTTGCCGAGTTATCTTGTTTCTCAGTGGATGGGTCAATTTGAAAGATGGTAGTTAGGGAACCGCACGATAAGGTGTCATTTCATAATTTGTGGTAAATTTTAACTAAGTTTCTTTAGAAGATGGAGGAGATCAGTACCAATAATTTGATTGAGTCATGGTACAATGAATTGAAGATCGTGTATTTAAAGTCTGCCAGAAAGCAGCGACCGAATTTCCTGGTTTTCAAGCTTTTGAGGGAAGCGTTGATTGATCTCCGGCTGAAGGTGGCTAGTGCTGTCAATGGACTTGGTAGTAGACGGATGTGCCAGGCTGAGATCTCTCAGTTGAACAAATGTAATGCAATACGTCTTCAAGACGTAGAGAATTACATCACACGTCCGTCTCTGCCAGATGGTAGTGAGAAGATGGGAAAGGAAATCCTTGTCAGGTCCTTTACGAATACGGATGTTAACTACACTGTTTCGTAAATTGATGGTAGTAGTATATCAAGATGTTTGGACACGTACATCTTGATATACTACTACCATCATTCAACGAAACAGTGTAGTTAACATCCGTAAACTCCTTACAACCTTCCAACTCCTTGGCTTCATCTTTCACCACAGGTTTTGGGGATCATTCTATCGCGGAGAATGTAGAGATCGCACAGCAAATTACGGATATGGCCGTGTATTTTGAAGCAATTGTGCCAAAAAAAAGGAATTATGTGATATGGTCAGGGACCGTTTATCTGCTTTCAATAGATCTAAAAAGCGAAGCGAGGATTCCCTTATGCAAAGACAGCAAAGATAAAGATTTTCTCCATAAATATAATGTATCTTATTGTGTCATAATTTATTATTTTTAGTTAAGATAAAATTTCAGTGAATAAAAACAACTATTATTTGGGACTTAATTAATCAAGATGTGAAAAATCTAATGAAATAAAAAATTGAACTTGGACAAAATCGTGCGGCTCGATTTTGTCCAAGTTCAATTTTTTATTGATAAGGTTTATGAATAATATTAAATCTCGGTCTTCAAGCTAAATCTTTCGTGGCTCATAGCAAAGAGCTTTATTTGGAGACACCAAATGAAAAATGCCCGGTAAAGAGATGAAATAGAGAGATTGAGGGACAGGGGTTGGGGTTGGGGAGGAGGGAGAAGAAGAGATATAGATAAGGGAATATTATCAGAATTTATTTTTTAGAATTTTTTCAAAATTATTTTAATTTTGCCAAGCTTTTGATTTAGAAAAGAGAAATGAATTGTAACCCCTGTATAGCTACAGGGATCGACCTGAAATTTATTAGCAAGGGTTATTTTAGGCCGACAGGGCATAATTGTTGCGCAATTAATATCGTGCTTTTCTCACCCCCTGTAGCGTCGTCTACCCCGACGCACTGGATATTCGATTAGTCAACATTCAAATTGTAGGAAGTTTCTATTACACAATTATCCAGTCTCTACATTATTCTCCATACCTTTCTGCTATTATACACTCGCATCCAGAAACTAATCCACCATATTATCCCTTAGATTTGTGCAAATTTTATCTGTATTTATTGTTTTCTATTTTCTTAGTGTTCACTTTCACTAACAGGCACTTCTAAGGGATTAAAAAATGGAAAAATAATGTCCAACTGAATCTGTTAAGAATCAAATTCCAATTGATTGCAATAAAGAAAATATGATATTTCTTGAAAGCGAAGAAATTAGTCATCAAGTGAAAAGATATATATTTTGTGGCGTTTCAACGGTAGTAAAAGAAGAATACAAGATGATACGGTATAGAACACTCCACTCCTTGCACTATAATGTATTATTATTGATAGTCTTATAGGTACTGATTCTCGCTCGAGGTAAGAGACTGAGAAAAATTCAAAGGACTGATAAACATATTTGTCCATTTGCTGGACTTCAGCGGAAATACACGCCACGCCCAGAAAAAAAAATCGAGTCACCAAGAAACCCTCTAAACGAAGAAACTGCAAGGCAAGCTTACCTACAAAAAAGTATTTCAACGAAATTGGTATATATGCCTCATACAAAGATTGCCATACAAACCATTCTATTGATCCAATTCAACTAATTAAGAATCAAAGAATATCAATGAACCTTAGGGAATTGATGAAAACAAAAATTGCTTCCGGAGATAATTGGGAATCCTATGAATTTCGTATTCGTCAGAAGTTTCAAGAAGAAGTGAGACTAGATTCTCAGGATAAATCACATCTTAAAACTGTATCTTTAGCACATACGTTACGAGTCAATCCGAAAGATTTCCGAAACTATTGCAAAGGTTACCTTAAAACTTTAGCTGAGCTTGATAGTGATTGTTGGACTAATGTGGTGAAATACTCCAAGCTTATACAGCAAGAAGGCGGAATATCAATTATCAGAAATTTGGTTGACATCACTAGTAATGAAACTGGAAAGATTTTATTTTTGGCTTTTGCATACAGTGGCAATTAAGCATTTGGCGTGAATATTCTTCCGTTTTGTGTTTAGATTTTACACATAAAACATGTTTAACACTAGATCAGAATGAACGTGGAACGTTCCTATATTCTATTGTAACAAAAAATGATGCTGCAGGACTTGGTATACCTATAGCATTTATGTTGACCAGTTTATAAACAATGGTGCCCCTTGAACTTTGGCTAAGTTGGTTATAAATAAACGTATCTCTGCTAGAGTCAAGTACATCAATGATCGACTGTTCCAAAACTGAGGTTGCTGCAATCAGAACAGCATTTAATGCGCCTCAAATACGATATTGTTATTGGCATTTATCAAGAGCTCTTAACAACCAGGCGAATAAAAACCTGGGAGCGGCTCCTGATGAAAAGGTAGTATTGAGTGAATTTAGATCCCGAGCCCATACGAAGACTTTATCAGAATTCAATGATAAATGGCAAGAGTACCAGCTCCGTTATCAACATTATGTTGATTGACTAAATTACGTTTCTACTCACTGGGTCAATAATGCTGATAGGGGGTGGGAGGGTAATTGAGAGGTATCCAACATCATCTTTAACCATATTTGTGAGTCAATAAACTTATCTATTTAGGGGTCTCAATATCCGAAAAAATAATCTAGTGGAGTCATGGTAAAACGTTCTTAAATCCCGATACTTGAGAGGAACAAGAAAACAATGTCCTGATAGCCTTATTTATACCATGTTGAGGGAGATTCTGGTTGATCTTTAAATAACTGTTCTCAAGATTCAATGGAGATTTCTTGATCGTCGCATGAGTCTCGCGGAGCAAAAACAGTTAAATGAATGTAACAAGTTCTCATCGGAGGAAGCAATAAGCTTCATAACTCGTCTCCCTGTTCCAACTAACGAAATTGAGAACGAGAAAGAATTTGCAGCCGTTGCCTCGGTTGATTCTTTATCTGAAGGCAATAGTGAATATATTGTCATTTAAAACACTAATGGCGCTCTATGTAGCTGTTCATGTCCTTATATGAATACATATTCTTCTGTGTGTAAACACATACTTCTTGTGGCTCAAAATTTGGGCTACTCAATAATTTTTGAAAGAAGCAATGTTGTACTAACCTTGAACCTGTGGCTAAAATGTTAGTTTCTGAAACTGATAACTTGCAGAATATTATACAATATTCTAGAAACATTCGAGACCTATTGAACAAGTTTTCAAGTGACCGTGAGAAGTTTGTGTTGGGTGATCTTGAAAGGTCAACCTTACATTCGTATGTTGCTGATTTACTTGCTGCTCATATTAGCTACAAGTACTTTCAAACGCCAAGGTTATAGAGATAAAGGTAGTAGGGTTAATTTTTATATGAGTTAATAAATAAATTTTTTATTTATCTTGCATATTTTAACGACATTGAGCATGGAATCAAGATTTAGGAAGTGTAATTTTGAAATTTTGAAATTTTGACGAGCAATATGGAAATGAGTTAAATCGAATTTCAACAAATTCGAGCAGCTCGGAATCAGAACCAAATTTATACTTTTGAGAATCTTGAGCATTTTTTTCTTTATGGAAAGGCTTCACTACAGTAGCACGGAACCTTGTAAGCCCGTAAGGCATTTCTACCGTACATTCCTGATGAGTTGTATCAATTCCCATTAGTTTGTATGGTCCACACCACCCTTTCCTTTCTCTCCAGACGACTACATCATTTTGAATAAGATGATTAAGTATTTGTAATGTATTTGGTCCATTTCGGGTAGCCAATACACTATTGATACTTTGTTCCAAGCGGATTTTATGAAGTTCTTTCATTGCTTTTTCCATTGCATTCGCCTGAGCTGTGATTGATGGGGAAGGAGGAAAATCATTATTCATACGAGGATAAGCCTCGTAAACTAAAAGAGTGGGTATAAGTCCATTTGGACCAACTGAATCATTTAGCGCCATGAATGCCATTTGTAGCTTAATTTCTTTAGAAATATCCTTTCCTTTTGATTCTGCACAAATTATTTGATATGCTCGTCTTAGAGGCACATGGTAGCTTTCGACTTTTCCAATGCTTTGATGAGCTTCTACAGGGACTTTATGCACTTGTATACCCATCATATGTGCATTGTGGCGAAATTCTCATGAGGCAAGATTAGTACCGGCATCATGGGATACAAAGTCAGGAGGTCCAAGGTAAGTATCAATCTATGACGCTCTAAATGCATTCCATACTGTAACCGTAGACATATCTGTAAGAAGTCGAACAGCTTGGTAGTTAGTTGCCTCATCGACAATATGTAAGGTATTATCTCCTTCTAAATTAACGATGTCTAGAATAACAGTGTGGCTGAAGTCATATTCTTTTGGCAGCTTAAACTTAAAACGGTTAGGTGCTTTCCCGTGTAACTGACATTGTCTGCAAAAGTAAGTTAGTCTTTCGACCGCCTTGTTATCTACATCATGCCCTGTTCGACGGAGTACAACTATTTGCCTTTGTACAGAGGGATGGCCAAATCGACGATGTAGTCGGCGTAATTCAGTTTCGGTCAAGTGACTAAACGCAATGGTTCCCTCAGTTTTATTTAAAAGCAAGAAAGGGTGTCCAAATTTGATGACAATAGGCACAATCTTTTGTCCTTGTGCTAGAATATTTTTCAAATTATTTAGGTATGCACCCATTTATTTCATATCTTGAAGATAGATCAGAAAAGGGGTGTGTAGCGGAACCACATGGAATACAATCTTGCCAATGGGGGTATTTACCTCAACGGTACCAAGTGAGATAGCTTCTCCTTTTCCAAATCGAATCTGATGTTCACCAGCCCTATTTTATCTGCACGCTTAGTATTTAATTCTGAAGTGCTCGTAATTCAGAATGACTCGCAGTCGAAACACCGGCTGCTCCTGTATCTGGAATAATAACTTGGAATTTGAAATCAGAGTACCTTGATAAAAATGTATTATCCTGTTGCCAGACGCTATTTGATAGTTCTGACGAAAATGACTATGATTTATTGTCTTCGAGGATTTTAAAGATGTCTTTCCGCGTAACGGCGTGAAATGCAGATTGATTATTCAAGTGTTAGATCGCCTGATAGGGATCTACAGGACCAAATTCGATGAAGAATTGCTCACTTCTGTATTCATGGTCATCCAAATCGTTTTCCCAGCTTTCCAAAAATTGATCAACATCATCTATAATAGCTGTGAAACCTTCAACGCCTTCCCATTCTGCCAAAAATGCTTGAAAATATTCAGGTATGACGGGTTTTTCTTGAAAGTAAGACTGTTGCTAAAAACGCGAGAATCCTGCTTTCCTTTCCTCAAGTGAATGATTAGTAGACCAGCAGCTCGGTTTACCGCAAATGAAACATTTCTATTTATGTGATCCAGAATCAGATCTAGTTCCATTTCGGCAAGAGCCTTATCCTTTGTCCTGAGAATAAATTCTTCCGTTGTGATTATCTCTGGACTTGAAATTATTTCTATTACCTGGATTTCCTTTAAATCCATATCTACGTTCAAAACAGTTTTGATCCAGGGACCGCTCTTCATATAATGAATTTAAATTAGCGTTAAACTGATGGATATTACGCGATTGCTTTTCCTTGGTTTGAATTGCGTTTCTAATTTGTGCGCCAACTGCTTCGAATGTTTTATTGGGATTGTACAGGGCCAATTCACATTCCTGTAGTCCTTGACAACCATTAAGTACTTGGTCTCTTATATTTTGGTCAACCTGATGAGAGCCCCATAGTCCACGCTGTATTCTTTGCAATGAATTAATCATAATCTGAAAGTATTCGGATAACTTCATCTAGGTGTTCTCAGTTTTATTTTTTGCAAGAGTTTTCGTTCGCCATAGGGTTAAGTATTTGTTGGAACTTGTCAGTATGAAGGCAAGGTTCCCGAAGAATATCGGAGTAAAGAAAAAGAAATGAATCATATTTTCTAAGGAAGTAAAAAATTGTATTCAGAAACCGATAAACTATTTATTATTGTACATGATCTTTCCCATATATGTAAAATAATCCATGACCAATAAATAAACTAGATATTCAAAAATAACGTAAGGCTACATACGTAGCCAAGAAGTTATAGTAGGTAACCTTCTCAGATAAAGTTTGAACAAAGTTTGAACAGGAGAATTACGTAAAAGAAGTTTTGGTGATAAACTAATGATTATTGTTACGGTTCAAATAGGAAAAGCAATGAGCATTTTAGTAAGTGACGGTAGTTTATTTTCTTTCTATGGAGAACAAACTATCTAAGTCTAAAAGGCCTTTCTTATATATTCTAATCAACTATTTTTATCTTCCAGAATCAAACATGACAACATAGATACCCGTCCTGAGACTTGATAAGAATCTGTGTCAGCAAATACTCGTATCCTATAAATAGCATATTTTATGCGTTGAATCAGAAATAGACATTGCTAAATCACACGTCAATTTTCAGGTTATTTTTAGAACCTCAATTTAGCAATTCGCTTATGCTAGCCAGCATGAGCTGCAGGTCACCTTCGGTTTACTAACCGTTACAGATTATGCACTAGTTATATGTGCTCAATCATAAAAGGAAATAATAGGACCAGCCTAGATTTCCAACACTCCTCCTGAGCACAATAACTAGGAAGTAACAAATTGTAATTTCTTAAAATATTTTTTCAAGAAGACCTCGAAGTTTAGAGTTCGGTATAGGTTTCGTCAAAAAATCAGCAAGCATTTAATCCGTCGGAACATATTCGATTCTAACTTCGTCATCTTTAACATAATCTCTCACATAATGGTAAGAACTATCAATGTGCTTCGTCTTTGATGAGCCTGTCCCCTTAGAAAGTGTAATAGCACTTTGATTATCATTTAAAATCAATATTCCAAATGAACCAACAAATTGATTCAAAACATTAAATTCGGCAAGTAGCCTCTTTAGCCATACTGCTTGTTTACAAGCTTCAAAGAGTGCAACGTATTTTGCCTCAGCAGTAGAAGTTGAAATAGATTTTTGTTTCCGAGACTGCCAGCAGACTGGACCGCCACCAATCAAGAGTATAAAACCACTGACAGAACGCCTTGTTATAACATCCGAAGCAAAATCTGAATCGGAATACATAGTGGCCATCATTTTTGTAGAAACATTTTCAGAGCTAGGACCAAATGAAAAAGAAAGAGAATAATCAATGATATATTTTAAACACCTAAGAACACGACTAGCAGTTTTATAATTCCTGACAACGGGAAAAGATTTGTAGGTCCAAAGTTGTGAAGTAATAAAAGAAATATCAGGCCTTGTACCATTAGAAGTGTTACGGGTTGTACCCATTATATGTTTACTGTGCTGGCCCAGTCTCGTGATATTGAGCCATAGTGTTTTACCAGGTATATGATATGGGAAACATACTCTTGCGTATCAGAGAAATGATACAGCTTTGAGAACATTCAATTAATCAAATCAAAACATACTTTTGTAATTAATCCAACTCTATTTCCCTTTATTCATTTAACGCTCCTGGTAGCTCTCCTTGAGCAATGGTGGATACCGACATCGATGTCGATATGTCGCCACCGTCGACGCCAACGCGTGCGTCGTCTGTCCTATCCCCTCTCTCCCCAACTCCCACGAATCGATCGCGAACAATACGCTTCACTAATATAGATCTTGATCAACCAATAAGATATAACTCAGAGGCCCTTTACAACCCAGAAGATCCATTTACAAGCCCCGATAAAATCCCTTCTAACAAGCCTAAAGGAAATATATCGAAATTTACTGAAGATGTTTTTGATGAGATACGCGATGCCATGATAGGACGCGAACAAATCGCCGAAGAATTCTCCAAGGCACTGGATGAAGCAACTAGCCGTGCTCAGAAACTAGGTCTGGGCCAGGTAACAGGCCATCTTGAAAGGGTATTAGCTCTAGTGATAAAACGATTCGCCCACGGAGACAATTTTTTGAATGACGAGAGCAGATGTACTGGGCTCTCAGATTCGATATATGTCACAAGGCAGAAACAAGCAAGTAGCTCAAAACCTTCTTACGCTGAGGCAATCAAGACTTACTTCTCTAACACTCCCAAACCAAATCTACCTCCAAAGCCTAATAAACCACTGCCTTATCACACAACGCGCACTCGCAAAACAGACAACCGGATTTTTGTTCGACTTCCAGAGAATCACCCCTCCCGATCACACCATGTTCATGCTGTCAAAGCAGCTCTTGCCAACAAACTAGGACACGAGGGTGTCGTAGTGAAAACTGTTCAAAAAGTCAAATCTGGATTAGCTATCGTCCCAGCAGATGAGAAACATGCGGAGCAAATTCTCAAAAACTCACAAGTTGTTGTATATAGAGTTGTGTTAAGGTATAACTGTTGTGATAAGCACAGCATCTATCTACGATATGCTTTACATGCATAAGTGGGATTAAGT
>QVIK01000982.1:0-15492 GCA_003957845.1 Oidium heveae | reverse complement strand
GAGCACTGATGGTCAATAGTTGTGGCGATGGAGCCGAACAATATCTCAGCTTCGGAAGTACGAGTAGTTGCAGACTGGACGCTATTTAAAAACGCTGTACGTATAGGGCTATGTTGAGCCTCCTCAACTGTTGAAGAGGGATCATCGTACTTTAGACTTATATTATCATCTAATTCTTGGGTATCCACTGGGCTGTCTAAGTCTAGCATCCTCAGAGCATTAGGGTGAGCGGAAACACGTTTGACTTGTGCTGTTGTATCTTTAAATGTTTTTTGATTAACAAAGGGAACAAAAGGATCATTTGGTGGAGACAGGCAGTCGTCGTCAATCATAACAGTGTCTGTCTTTGTAGTTGGGGATACAATATTGATATCTTCATTTCGGGCACTGTCTAGAATAATTTTTTCAGGCATGTGGACAGCGTTTAGCGACCTTTCAATAGCAGCAGCCTTGCGCTGGGCTTCAATGGTAAGAGTTGGTGGACGAGCTTTAAGTGCTGAGGACTTGCTTGCCTTGCACGTCACGGAGGCCGTTTTTGAGACGCGATTTGTAGGGTCGGGGGGGTCGGGGGGGTAAACGTTTGGTGATGTGTGGTGCCATCAGATTTTGATACTGGGATACTTTGTGGACGTTGTTGTTTAAATCTGGTAGTATATGGAGTCTGCGAAACTCATACTAGAAAATCAGCGAACGTCCCTTATGCTGTAAATAATTTTTAAAGGTCATGTGACTATCTTAGCTTCCCGAACCGGCATTCTTAAGGACCAGCACACTTTTGACTGTGAACCAGTATTGATCAGTGCCTAAGGATTTTGTACAGGGCTTATCCTTGGTCTAGGTGCTTGCGCCACTATGGTTTATTATGCAAAATTTCATAAGCTTGCGTGCCATGTTGCTCTAGTAACGCACAATGTTGCGAATAAATAAGAAAGCCCCCTAGTCAAGTTAGGTTGATGTAAATAACTGAGAAATAAATCTAAGATTCGTAAACTGAAAATAGTTATTTCAACAAAATCTATAATAATCTTTACTCTCAATCTACAAGTCTATGACAACCTCTCTCCTAAATTATTCACAAAATGAGGTATTTTCAATTCTCCAGCATCCAGCAATACCAATATTTTATAAAGAGCCCTATTACATTCCAAATCAACTATTGATTTGGAGGAAAATAAAAACTCATCAAATGATACTGGCTAATAAGAGTGAACCCCCCGAAACTAGGCCTGATATTTTACTATCAATATCAGTGATGGTAATAGCAAGACTTCAATTTTTGATGATGAAGAAAATGCCGGAATTAACAATGACGTCTCAAGATTGACTGAGTCACTTCTGCTCCCATCGTTGGCTTCTTATCCAACCTATGAATAACTTCAAGTTGCAATTCGAGCCTGGACAAGAGAGCAAGGCTACGATTTAGATGCTAAACAAACTAAAGGCTTCAACTCAAAAATAGTGCGTAGATTCTTAGGGTGTAGTAGAGCTGGAGAGACCCCGAACAAGCATAAAATTACGGAAGAGAGTAAGGTGAGGAAGACCTCTTCCTATAAGACAAATTGTCTGATGAGGATTTGGCTAGTTGTTGACGACCAACAAAACCCGGAAGGCTCAAAGTCAACCAAATATAGGAGTTCTGAAAAATCTAATAAACATAACCATGGTCCTAAGCTTAGAATTGCTAATCACCGTCGAAATGATCGTGATGAGGAATTTTTGAATGAGATTCGTAGTCATATTAGGACTGGTGTTACGACAGCACAGTCTATGGCCATTTTACGGCTAAAGTTTCCTACTTTTATTCTACCTGAAAGTAACATCAGCGATATCAAAACAAGGTTTCGACAAGAAACTCTCAATTCTATGACACCTATGGCTGCCGTACTTCTTCGCCTGCAAAAAAAAATCCTTTTTACAACGTATACAGTTGATGGTGATAATCATTTGATCAACTTTTTTTAGCTCATCCTAAATCTGTTAATCTTTAAAGGAAATCCAATGAAATATTCATCCTTGATCGTACCTATAGGAGTAATAGGTACCGAAAGCCTTTGCTAATTATCTGTGGTGTGGCCGGGACAGCATTACGAAATGGGTGTAATGGCTGATAAGCCGGTGAATACCTGTAACCTACGCTAGCCCGCGTAGGTATAAATATTATAGAATCTATAACCAGGTCACGTACACAATTATATTCTTTCAGAATCATTATGAAATAATTATGACGCTATTGGAGCCAAAGATCGTGGAAGCGTCTAGAAGATGATAACACATGTATCAATTTATTCAATAGATTACTTTACCATTGTAGTTTAGCTCTCTAGAGATTTATTATTAATAAACTGTACCTAAAAATTTTCATAAGCGTTTTATCTGAAAATCATGACAATGGGCAGCTGAAAATGCTGTTTCATTCGACCCTAAAAAGACAGAGGTAATTCAATTTTCCTGGGAGAAAGAGTAAAGAACCCGCTGGTATTGTGGTAGATGGGAAGATAAGTCGTGTTTGCATGAAATTTCGGTTTTTATCAGCTAAGTTAAAAAGAACTTCCCAAGAAATTTGGATTCAAGGATCCTACACTGCAAAATTATAAATATTATTCTTAAACGCGACATGTCTCATGGGAGGCTCAAGGTCGGGCTTCTCTGTGAGCTAGTTCAGATAATCAGATCGAAATCTGGAACTGGATTCCCTACTGCAATTCTTTCGTACTTGAACTTTATGGATTTCCATTTAAGTTTTGCAGAGATGTTTCATTGATTTTTGGATTTATCGTTACATCAGTCTTGATACAATTATATTGGTATCGATAAGTCTCGCCGTCGCCTGTTTCGCAGTTAGCGACAGCAAGATAAGCTAGATCAATAATTTTAGAAGCATATCTTCAGAAAATAAATCTACAGATCTTAGAAAGATATATAAGCTCTAATTGTCAAGTTCGATTATATTGACAAGCGTGACAATAGCGATCTTTGGGTTTCTGATTAAGAGAATAGAGTAAAATCCCGTTAGGCCTCCTCGTCATCTTCCTATATGCCCATGAATTATTTTTTCTGCATTTTGGCGATTTTATATCAAATTTTTCTGAGTTCAGAACCGTCAATCTTGAATTTTAAAATCGTAAAGATTAGGATTGCTCGTAGATGAACAGTATTCAGTATCTGCTCTCGTCGATTACAGTTGCCATGGCAATGTAGATCAGGGATTAAGTTGAGTTTGGGCTTTCGAGACAGGCCTGCGGTTCGATTTTTCCATCTTGGGTTATGCAAGTAGGGGCATGGGTAGATTTAGAGTGACGCGCCAAAAATTATGAAAGGTCGATATGTCAATATTGTGGCTGAGACAGAGTTATGACACGAATTAATTATTTTAATAGTAGTTTAGTAAGAAGTGGTAAGCGTGGATTGGTTGAAAACTGATACGCGCCAATCAATGAATCTAAATGGTCCAGAATTGTGCAAACTGGGGGGGGGGATTTTATTTTCTTGGAGGGGGCAAATAACATTTCCCTATATATCTGATCGTCGGCGTGAGAAGTGTTGTAGTTCAGTTTTTAAAGGANTTCCAAGCCATCTAGTGTAAGGGCGTACATTGTTTTCAGAGACAGATAAGGTGTCCCATTTTACCGAGGGAGTGACTTTCGGATCTTTATCTGATCGTCGGCGTGAGAAGTGTTGTAGTTCTGTTTTTAAAGGGTCAAAATAAACACCCTCAGTCTGACCCCACTCAAGGACTTTACTAATAGTGCTGGATAATGTGGCACAATTCTCGCTCAGGGAATCACCTGTTTCTAAGATAGCCATATCATCTACGTATCCGAAGTTTCTTGATATTTTCCCAATTTTGAAAAAAGGGGAGATATATAGCATGAATAATATAGGCGATATAGGGGAGCCTAGGGGTAGGCCGCAGGATATGTTCTGTGATGGGCCTATTTCGCCATCTAAGCGTATATGTATCGTGCGGTCGGTCATAAAAGAGGCGACCCATTTAACTAGCTTGTCAGGTCAGCCTTGCTCTCTCAAACGACGGATCAGCCTGCCTGGTAAAACAGAATTAAAATCTCCTTTCACATCTAATGTTAGCATACTTGCTGTACACCCTTTGTTTAAAGCAAGTTCTACGTCATGAGTGAGGCAGATTGCGAGGTCTACGGCATACCTACCTGGGAGAGCACCGAATTATTGAGTAGTGAAGACTTTTCTCGAATAGCGATCCAGGCCATACGTTTTGCTGAGAGCCTTTCAAGACCTTTCCCTAGGACTGAGAGTAGGGCAATTGGTCTGTAGGAGTGAGGTGAGGTGAGGTCGGGTTTATTTGGTTTTTGTAGGATGACCAAAACAGCACGGCGGAAAGGGGATGTATGATAGCCTGTTGCGAGAAATTTTGTGAAAAGAGTATATACTAATGATTCGATTAATGGCCAGGCGTGTTTCAAAATAGCAGTTTGGATCTCATCTGCTCCTGGCGTTGTGTTTCCAGCTCGTAATATTGCATCGCGAATTTCATGTAAGGAGAGTTGTGGAAAATTTAGTGAAGATTTAGGTACCGTAGGAGCATCCATAGGTATATCGTTCATTTCAGTGTGATTAGTGAGCAGGTTTCGGATAAGAACATCTCTTTTTTGTGAAGTGGTGATGGCTAAGGGCCTATCCGGGGAGTTGGATCTTTGAGTGGGGTCGATCGGAAGACACCTGTAGATTTGTGCCATCTAGTTAATGGGAAAATATCTTTACTACTGTGGGTCTATTCTATCTTATCTTGGAAAAAATCATTCTTAGCTTTTCTGATCACTTTGCGGTGAGCCTCCTTCGCTGAAGCGAGTGCATATCTGCTTGTCGGGGCCCTATTAATCGTCTTATACTCTTGCCGAGCTGATTTACAAGCAGAGTTCCACCATGGATTCCCCTTGCCGTGACTGCATGATCGTCGTGCTGCTCCTGAGTATGCTGAATGGATGGCTGTAATAATTTCTCCAGCTAGAGTATCTAAGTCATTTTGGACAGGGAAAGACGGGAGTGAAGGAATTGAATGGACGGTGGTAGATAGTAGACGGTGAAAGAGAGCTAAATCAAGCGTTTCTAACTTGAGATTCGAAGGTAGTACTTCTCGTGCCTCGCAAGGAACTGTTGTGAGCAGCGGGAGGTGATCAGAGGTGCAATCTAGATGGTGTGCAATATTACTCCTTATATTAAAATAGAGTGGTCCAAGCCCAAAAGCTATGTCTAGTACATTACCTCTATTATGTGTAGGTATGTCTGGGGGAGATAGAAGGCTGTAATTCATTTCTTCCACCCTATTTGCCAGTTTTACAGCTGCAGGGGATGGACTATTATGCCATGAGANGTGGTCCAAGCCCAAAAGCTATGTCTAGTACATTACCTCTATTATGTGTAGGTATGTCTGGAGGAGATAGAAGGCTGTAATTCATTTCTTCCACCCAATTTGCCAGTTTTACAGCTGCAGGGGATGGACTATTTCGCCATGAGGGTTGCCAGAGTGGATGATGTAAATTGAAGTCGCCTTTCAACAAGCAGCTGCCTCTAAATGAATCTATGTTTGAAGCGTAAAGAATCTCTAGCGGACTGTTTAATTCATCCGAGTTTGGAGGGTTGTAGATGTTATATATATTAAGGGGGTGGCCATAATTTAGAGCTAACCTTAGATGCAACAGATCCCCGGATAGATTAGGGCGGGCTTTTTCTATTCGGAAACCTAAATTCTTTCTCACATATGTGATTACTCTGGGTCGGATACTAGTCCAGTCGTCTATTGGGGAGAAAACTTCGTAGCCTGGATGCTTTTTTGTAATGCGTCTGGATCTGTCATTTGATATATAAGGCTCCTGAATCAAGATGATATCAGTTGATGAGAGATGGGCTTCGTTTAAAGCTATTTCATGGTTTGTAGCTCCTCTCCCGACGTTCAGAGATAGGATTGTAATTGGTCTTGCTTTAGTTTTCTTCAGTGTTGCGTTCCTCATTATGCTTCCATTTGACCTGCGCTCGGCTCTATCACTTTATTGAGGACTTCGAAGAGATTCGCTGAGCGAGTGATGCGTTGTGGAGGGGGGGAGGCAGTGTTTGCTAGATTGCTTGGAGTTTTGTAGTTGTGAGCTGTTCCCGGATTTCTTGGTTCAGTATTGTCCGATGAAATTTTTGGAGTGAGTTTAATACAGCCTGCATCGGCTTGAATGCGAAGGTGTGCTTCAGCGTAAATTTGACGTATCGCGGCAATTTAGGTTTTTGTTTTAGGCACTTTATTGGGAGTAGGACGTAGCTCACATTTAGGATCGTCAGCAGGATGGGGTTCATGACAGTGGATGCACTTTGGAGGACAAATGTGCTCATTTTCAGCTGCGCAATGATTGGCATGATATGACTCATAATAGTTTGAAGAGCCGCATAGCCGGCATCGAGGAGAAGATGCACATACTCTACTATTGTGCCAGAGCTAGCACCGTCTGCATTGAGGCGTCGTTGAGCAGCGCGGAAGGATTCGGGTAGTTGTTCGGCATCCTAAGAGAAAGAGAACGCGAGGGAGTCGATTGTGGCTTTAAGGTAGTCGTACGATCCATGTGGTAGACGGTGATTCTGGCGACTCATCGTTGTCTTTGGAAGGTGAAATTGATATAGGTTTAGTGCCTGCCGCAGAAGCTATAGCTTCAGAAATCGAATTAGTAGTGTCGGGTACTAGGACATGCTCAAGCTTTTCATTTATGGTTCCATGAGACCTGGGGATGTTCGAGATGCGGTACGAAGTCTATGGTGATGCTTTTTCTAGAATAGCGTCTGAGCAAATTTTATTTTCCGATATTTTCTCCTCGAGAGCCTTCAGATTACCTTTGGAGAGACAAAGTGCGAAGCCAGTTTTGGTGGGTAACACATTATTGATCAGTTCCTTTTCTAATCCAAGTTTGGATTTAATGTAATCCAGTAGAGCGAAGCCGGAATAGGCTCGGAGTGGGTCGTCGTTTGATAGACGTAGGAATAGTCTGTCATCGGGCTGGTTTTTAGGTTGTTGAGGTCTTGGTGGATTAGGGATGTTGCTTTTTATATTCGAGAGAGGCTTTGGGCTGTTACTCTTCATAGCGTTGGCATAGGATTTTTCTGGACTTTTCTCAGACTTTGTTAAGCTTGAAGCCGTTTCTTCTTGAACGGTGCTGTGGGCGATAGAGAGTAATGGGGTCCCCCGAATATATGCGACGAAGTGCTTGGCAGCCACTCCCACAAGCTCTCCACGAAATCTGTTGAGCTCATAGGCTTTTCTTCCTTGTATGTGTGGGAATGAAGCTAAATATAGATCTAGAGTCTTAGCTATTAGTGCAAACATTTCCTCAGCTTCGCTGGATCTTTGCTTTGCTACCTCCTTTCTAGTTAGAAGAGATTCGTGCATGAGTCCAAAAGAAGGAATCCCATCGTCGTAAGATAAAGGGGGTTGGGAACTAGGACCCGGGTCATCCAAATCAAGAGACCTAGGGTTATAAGTTTGGGCTGAAGGGGGCCTGTCTATATAGTCGATAGGAGATTGGAAGGGGTCATAAGCATTGGGTGACGCAGGATCATATAGAGTAGAAGATAAGATATTAGAATTCATGGTATTAACGGGATACTGGTCTAGTTGACTGAATTGACTGAGTGTCAAGATTTGATGTGTGATTTATTGTGACTTGATATGTAACATGTGTAACAATAATAAACACAAGTACACAGACATACCATAATCACCTGACACGTACATTGGTTGTGTCACAATATTCCTTTGTCCAGTTCCCAGCACAACAGTTGTACTGCTAGATAATGGATAGAATAGAAGAACAGTTAATAAGAAACCTTTTGAATATATATTTTTAGTAGTGAAACCACAATCCGTAAGTATACCGACACCTTGGAGCGTGTTTCTCTCGCTAACGTCCGACTTTATCTTCGAATACAGCCATTGCCTTATCACCAAAAAAATCGGATGGTAATGGACCATCGTCTGATCTATGACACTTCACCAACTTCGATCGGAACCTAGCGTGAAGGTTCTCATTGTAAACTGCCTTAAGCGTGGTGAGTGCTCCAACTACCTCACAGTTTACATTTATCACAACCCGATGTAATCCAGCAACTGTGATATGCGTTAACTAATATGAGCAGACAAATTTATTTATGAAGATACGAAAAAGGAGCTTACTGAGTCTATATTCCATAGGAACAACATTTCGAAAGACTGGATAAGTAAAATACGGTCCATTTATTTTGAATTTCGATCCTCTATAAGTCGCAGGGTAAAGACTATTTGTTCCGGCATTCATCTTCTCACAAGCTTCTTCCGCTGCTACTAGAAGCTCCTGGTGGCTAAAGTGATGCTTATTACAAAGGTAAGCGCTTGTGTCGTGGTTTTTCTTTACTGATACAGTTCCTGTATCCCTTTCACATGCCTTGAGCTTATTGTTTATCAACATTGCAACACTCAAAACATTGTAATCCGGTGTGAGTACCAAACGGTATGGTCCCATACGTCCTAGAGTATGGTTAATTCAATATTCCACAAAGTGGAAGTACTTGTTAAGATGAAAAAAAAGTATACCTTTTATGTAAAGACTTCCACCTTGCACCAAAGGCCAGATCAAACATGGCTCGTTGAAAGGGGGACCAGAGTATTCTTCAGGAAATTTGCCTTTAATTATGTTTAAAGCTTTACTTTTAACTATATTTGCATTTCTTTTAAGGACATCACCATCGAAAGAAAGCTTGCCGCAAACATATCCATAATTTGGAGGTCGCACGATTATCTCTCCATTGGGTTCAGATGCTAGTGCTGCTGAAGGCTCTCCTGATGGTATACATCTCAGAAAGTTATTGTTGTATCCTTTGACAACAACTTCTACGAACTGCTTTTATTTGCTTAGAATTAAGAAATATGTTGAATCTTTAGCTAAATTTGAATTTAGTGTTTATTTCTAGCTTGGAAGGATAAAGCACCAAATTGATTACCTTCTCTAAGTTCAGACAATGTTTTTCTTACGATTGGCCACAACAGATGGCCCCTATCTTTTCGAAATAGATGTCCAACATAGCGAGAAGAATATTTGGCATATTCTTCATCCCCAATCCGGGCTAGCATAAGACTATAGTTAATCTGACTGCGGGTTAAAAATTGAGTACCGCATAGATAACCATTCGGTATTTGTAGCGCCGAATATGGTGGCTCTTTTTGTGTATAGTCTTTCTGGATACATTTGGTATAATCGCTGAACGAAATTTTTGCTATCACATCTACAATTTCATTGCTATTTCCTTTAAGAACAATGTAAAAATATTTTTTTGCCCCTATTGAAATAGTGAGCGTAAGAAATGTAAAGGGCTTGTACATGAATCACTTTCGAATTGGGGCAGCATTGAATGCTTATTCCTAATTGGATATAGGAAGAATTCCTCGGATTCTGAATCCACGTAAAGACTGCCACTATATCTTTTAGGATAGCCATACCCTTTATCTGTAGAATCTCGTGCTAGCAATAGAGCATCCTTGACGTCAGCATCATTGAAGAAAAAATCGCCGCACTCATAACCTTTCGCCTTGTATCCAGCATGAAACCTCGCATTTGTTGAGCTCGGAGGAGATGCAAAAATGAGGCTGAGTTGAATGTTCAAGGTTAGAATAAATGCACAGAGCCGCATCTCTGTATTTCCCACTATTATCAATTGAATTGGAGAAAATGACGTCTTTTGACCATGAGAACTTAAAAAAAAAGAAAAATCACGATCGTTGGCCTTTAGGACTACCAAGCTAGACCACGTAATTCTCAGAGATTTATATAATAACTTGGAGTTACAATTTCAAGTAAGTTGAAATATTGCAATAAAGCATATTACCGAATTGATATCTTTTGCACCTTTACTATTCTCATGACTTGTGTGTTAATTCGTTTTTTACTTGGCATATATGGGACCATGAAATCTGAAGTACCACGGGCAATAAATCCTTTAAATCCTGTCATATTTCCTTATTTTGTAACAATTTTTCTTAAGGCTCTCTTCTTTATGAAATCAGATGAAGCCCAAATTTACTTGTCTTAATAGTAAGTCAAAGTGTGCAGTAACTTCGTAGAATAGCGGAGAGATTTTTTAGTTGTAGATTTTCTGATCCAAAAAGGCTAAGGTCCTGATATTCTGACAATACACGTTCAAATTAATTTGTGAGTTATCCGATGTTCGGCACACCCCTGATCTCGACTCGATTGTTCCTTGCTCCACTCAAAAAGATGAAATAGATTAAAATTTTATGCAATTCAACTATGCCTCATTTCAAATTACTATATAATCTCTTTTCTTCCCTGATTCTCAATCTCAATGGATGATTCTCATTCTAGCAAATCTAAATAATTAAGAATAACTTTACTGATGATACCCCGACACAGCAAAATGCAGTGAGCTAGCGCCTCCCTGGACTCAAGTTATGAAGAGAAGAAAGTTCATAATCGTAATTATGCAGAGTGTAGCAAACATAACCCATCTTATTTTTCGCAACTTAGTTGAACTTGCAAGCGTCACGATAGGATGGATATTAGATGGATAATGCCAGATCTAGTGAATTAGATCGTCTTCAGAGATTAAAAAGGAATTCTTGCTGAGCTCTTATAATTTATTTATTTTCTATACGAGATTTCCCTGTTCCGTTGGACCGAATGGATGATCTTGATTGAAACAAAGTTCTTGTAGAAGAAAATTTAGTTGTTTTGAGGAAGTTGTAGCCTTTCGAGTTTTGAGATGATCAGTCTGATGATTAATTGGTGATATGTTTTGTGGGGCCTTGGATTAAACTTAACCGAACGTTTTTCTTCCAATCATCACCTATTGCCGAGGATATTTAATATCAGCCAATCACTATTGCTCAGTGCAGTACTATCCTGACCCTAAATAAATGTAACTCGCATATACATATGCATGCAGTTTGGCCTGAAAACAAGCATTAAAACATGTGCCAGCTGGGGGTATACAGATCTTGACTGGGATATTTCTACGCTAAAATAACACTTCTTATGTACGATTATTTCATAACTTTCTTTTTTTCACCTCCGGAAGTCTTGCCAGACATGGATTGTACTTAGTATCAACAAGTCAAAAATGTTATTTTGACGCAAGAAAAAATTTCAACTTTCAAACATCCAACAACTAGCGTAGTCTTTTTGGATCCAGACAAGAAGTTTGACAGGGCTAGAAGTCGTATCCAATCCAAGGTGACGTCCAACATCTTCGACGTTTGATTTCAGAGCAAAATGTTTACTTGGTGAAAAAAAAAATAATGTTCATGATTTCTGCCACTTTTGTTAAACTTCAGAGACATGGAAAAAACCTGACAATTGCCTTTTTTACCAATACAATGTTCATCTATTGTATTTTTTCATTAAATTCGTATCACTTTTTGGTCAGAAATAAAATACTTCCGTGGATAGTAAGCATAATATTGTAGATATACTGGCTCGAAAACACTTTGAGGGACGGAGTCTGTGTTAGATCAAATTTATTCAGCTTCGATGAAATACCGTCAGCTTAAACATTTAGATGAGATTGTCAATTTGGAGTCAAAGTTGGTGAAGTCGGCGTCCCGAACTTTGTGTAATTAACAGGCATATCAGAATTCTGTTAAATTACAAGTTGTGAGAGTTAAGATCCATACTTATCTGTTGGGGTAATGTTTTCTCTTTAATCTATCATCAAGTAATAAAGCTTGATATAAATTATTCAATTTTTTTACTAGATAAAAGGCTCGTCTATGTATGCTACAATTTCCCATATTAAATTTTGCAAGTTTCAATATCTTATAGAATATTACGTTCTTTTTTGCTTTAGTGAATTTAAGGCCCATATTCGTAAAACGCTCTGAAACTGTNTGCAAGTTTCAATATTTTAAAGAAAACTACACTCTTATTTCATTCGGTGAATTAGAGAGCCATGTTTGAAAAACACACATAAACAGCCTTTCCAATTTAATGCTTCGTAGCCATCTAACGCATTCAGAAATAGCTAACAGTCGAGGAAAATAAGGAAATAGGCGAGGAATATCCAGGAAAGAGGGATTCTCATATAAACCGGAGCAAGTTGCCAAACAAAAACAAATAATGGCTAGAAACAAATAATGAACAGAGAAATTACAAAAATTAGTTGAAAAACTATTCAAAAACACATGAAGAACAATTAAAATTTGGACCACCAAAAAGTAACGGAATAGTATAAAAATATTGAGAGAATGAAACTTAGAAATTATAACTTTATACATTAAAAAAAAGAACGACAAGTAAAGGTACAGGCTAGTACTTGGTCGGGCCTCCTCTGACGTCAATTACGGCCTTGCAACGATCTCGCCAAGATGCGTACAAATCAGAAATAAATTCATCAGGTACTGCATCCCAGGCCCCCTGTATGAACCGACGAAGTTCATCATTTCCTACCCTCCTTGGATCGTAACCCGGGAGAGAGTAATGGTCTTGAATGTATCTCTTCATCTTGGCCCAGATATGCTCAATCAAGTTCAAGTCGGGAGACTAAGGAGGCCAATCGATTGTCTTAATTTGACGACGACGTACGTTGTCCTGAGTAAGCCCAGATCGATGGCACGATGCATTGTCGTGTTGAAACCAGGTGTCCCTTCCTTGTGACCGCTTGTACTGAACCAGCCTTTGTACTTGCGACAAAATGTACGCATCGTACTTGGCTGAATTCATTGTCCCATACTCCTTTTCCCAAGACGTCCCTAATGCTTTCCTTCCGTTGAGTATGATTCCGTGAAACATCCAAGCTGGAAGTTTCCCATACTTAGGAGTCAGGCACTCAGGACGAAATCGGTCAAAAAGTATTTCCTGCCTGTCGCCCTCTACAAGAACCGTAGCATACCTTCAGCTGTTTGCTCCTCCATGAGCATAAACTTCATCAGAAAACTTTTGCTCAGAAAGTCTCTGAGGCGATCAATAAAAAGCACGCATTGCAAACTCCAAACGCCTTTCCTTGTGCTCTGGTTTATTTGAGAATCTCTTTTTCTTGGATACTCTCCGTCCATATCCTTGCGACTTGAACGCAGTCCGAATCGCTTTATTCCCGAATTGGTTCAAGTCCAATTCTGGGGCCAGATTTGGCATCATTTGGAAGGGTGCATGCCGATACTGTGGGTTGATGTGTAGCCAACTCACCAACTCCTGGGCTGTTTCATCCGATATTGCTGGCTTGCCCCCGCACCTCCTCCTTCCAGACTTCAAGCCATGTTTTCGGACATAGTATATTTGACGTCTATAAAATCCAAACTGCTCCGCAATCTTTGCTACCGGCACTTCTAAATCCAAAGCAGTTTGGATTTTTACACGGTCCTCTTTCGTAGTTTCAGGTCTACGAATTGATATCACCTGATTGAGTTGAATGACGTAACTGTAAATGCCCAGTAACTGTAAATATCACATGAATACCAAGACTAGAGCTAGATTTGTCACATGTAATAACTTATAGCCACATAAAGAGTAGAAGAGAAGATAGATAGTTCTGACTTACTCAACGTGAGAAGTTAAGCCTTTGTCTAATATATGTTAAATATAAACAATTCTAACAATAATCATTTGGTTATAAGCCCGGCTGTGTTTTTAACGTTGTAAAAGACAACTTAATATCTGGAAGCACTGATAAGAAAAGCACTTGTTTAAGATACTTTATTGACTATAAACAAACTTACAATCTAATCAACTTACATCCATTTATATTTCATAAAAAAAAAAAAAAAAAGAAAAAGAAAAGAAATGAAAAGAAATGGCAGACTACCTACCGAATCATATTGAGCAACTTAAGGGGCAAAGCTCATACCGGATCTGGAGTGTTCAGATCAGAAGCGTCCTCCAAAGTAAAGGTCTCTGGCCTTATGTGCTCGGAAAATATTCAGAGCCAGTTGTTATGGGCTGTTGCCCTGTGTGTAAGGCTGGGCTTTTCTAAAAGCTCCAGCCTTGTGTGTTTATCACAGTCACGTGATATTATGAACTTCGAGTTGCCACAGATCACTCGGCTAGCTACTCTATACAGGCTGGACAGAAGTAAGATAAGAGAGATTACTTAGCAGATCACTCAGGATCACTCGTTACTTTTCTAAGGTTATTTAATGTAGTTTACTTCCCAGTTATTAGAATCTCCATAGATAAATATTAACTTCATTTGAGCATATCTTACGCGCACTGACCGTAATTATTTAGCCGTTAACACCAGTAAAACCCGAAAATAGAGAATCTCAAAAAGAATTTAATGCACGTCTAAAAGAATATACAATTGACAAAGCCAAAGCAACCGGGATCCTTCAACAGTCTCTATCTAGGAATATTATCCTAGATGTTGAATTTATGGAAGAGCCAGAGGATATCTGGAATTATCTAAGATCAAAATATGAACCAAGTGGACTAGCACATCAATTTTCCATGTATCAAGAGTGGCAATCGATACAGTATGATGGCAAAGATCTCGAGGACTTTATACACAAGTATACCCAGGCCTGCAGCCGATTGAAAGAATCAAAAGTCGACGTTAGTGACACTTTAAAGCTCTATCAATTCATTACCATTATCTCGCCATGGTATGAAAATTTTACCGCTACAATCCGTGATAAGCTCAGAAATATCAAAAATGATAAAGATTTACCAATTCTAGATGATATAATATCAAACTTACTGGACGAAGACAAAGCACAACAATATTGCCAAGTCGTCAATTTCGCTCGAAAAAAGCTACAAAAAAATTCGAAACCACAAGATGAATCAAACCAGAGAAAGTCAAGTAGCACATGTGATCACTGTGGTAATAAGCATGCAGAGGAAAACTGCTGGCATCTTCATCCTGAAAAAGCTCCAAAAAACTACAAGCCTAAATCATGCAACGAGAAAGACTGCAGATTAACAGAACGATACGAATTCCATACAATGAGAGATGCTGCAAAAAAGGACTCACCTATTAAACCTAATCGAAGTTTCTATAGCGATATACCTACCAATACAAATTTTTTAGCCCGCTTATCAACTAAATCAAATTATGACCAACTATCATCATCATCTATTTCCACCCCTATCATTCCAGAGTCAGCTGTCCAAGCTTTAACTTCTTCTGAATCAATTGACAGTTGGATCTTGGATTCTGGTGCATCAACTCACTTTACTCATGATTTAAACAATATGTTCGATTATAATACATGCGATGTACGAATCAAATTCGGTAAAGGATCAGCGAAAGCTTTAGCTTTTGGCTCTGTACGTTTAACTCTCGTAGGAGATAAAACTAGAACAGTGACTTTCAGTGAAGTGTTTTATGTTCCAGACTTGCGAGCAAATCTTCTATCTACGGAAAAATTACGTACCAAAGGCTTATTTTATAGAAATGATAAACAAATCCTGTTCACAGATGATGCAGTAATGGCAAATGTCTATTCTCATCAAAGGGTCCCTCATATTCAAATATACTCAAGCGAAATTAAAAGTCCGACTCATC
>QVIK01000981.1:2859-15502 GCA_003957845.1 Oidium heveae | reverse complement strand
GAAGGATCCGCTTATAAATTAGATCTACCGCCAACGATGACCATGCATAATGTTTTCCACCCATGGCTTCTACATCCCGATGAGTCAAACCTACTTCCAGGACAACATAACGATCCGCCACCTCCGATTACAATCATTAGAGACAACGAAGTACATGAAGAATTTGAATCAGAATCTATTGTCAACTCCAAGATGTTTGGAAAACAATTAAAGTACCAAGCCACATTTATCGGTGATGAAATTTGGAACTTAAAACCATGTTGGCAACCTTGGCATCACTTTAAAGGTTCTCCCTATGCAATTGCCGACTTTCACCATCGACATCCAGAAAAGCCAGGTCCACATAAATCATATACTGTTCCGTTAGATTGGATGCCACCCGATAATGATATGACGAATATTTCATCCTAAGTTCGTCACCTCAATATTTTATACCAAATACAGATAGATTATCGTATTATCTCCCATATTTCTTCAATATCAAATAAAAACTTTCATTTTCCTTTTGTCAAATATTTACTAGAGGGGGGGTAATGTGACGGCGTCGACGCCGTCACTAGTATTCACCGGACTCATGCCTGGATGCCTTAGGCCCTTAGGCTAATGAAACTAGAATTGTATTAATAGATCTCACGATCCAATATTCTAAGAATCGTACAACCTCTTAGTTAGTTAGGCAGTTTTATTATATTTTAACAATTTAAACACGTATCTTTTTATATATCAGTTACTAGATTACTCAAGCCCTTGTAATTGCCAAAACGTCACAATTTAGAGGCATGATATTGCAAGCTTTTTGCATACTAGATAACGGTGAGTTTAATAATGAGGGATAAATAAAACTTACAATAAACATGATAGAAGTGTGATTGAATGAATAATGTCAAGAGCTTCTCTAAAAATTTGTTTGTTATTGCAAAGTCCGAAATGATTCGTGCTCAGAAGTAATGGGAAGATGCTTTCACAGAAGGATGACAGCATCAAGTTCCAGTCATTTTAAAGTGGCGCTAAGTAGACATGTCATACGATTGCTTAAATATTTGTAAGAAATAACTGAAATACTCCTTCGGTTAAAGATCACCTGATATAACGCTAACACGTAGCGGGTAGAAATATACAAGAAAATTACTCTTTCCAGGAGGTTAGATGAATAGTGTATTGGAGATAGATGATCAGTTCAGCCTTTTTCGAATATACCCATTTGACACTGTTTTCAGATTAGCAGCGCTTCTGGAGTTACAAGTTGGGACATAATAAAAATCGCATGTAGATATTTCGAATTAAGCGTGTCTTTGCGTTTTTATGTAAGATTAAATGTAAGAATTATATAAGAGTTTCATCATTTGTCTAAAGTCTCTCTCCAGATCGGTTCTCAGATATAGGCCGGTCTGGTTCGATATAAGTCTTTGTCGGAGAACGTTCTTGATTTTTTATACACAAAACAAATCTTTTGCCACGAACTCCGTCTATTTTAAGTGGAACAGTGGTGATTGCCCCTACAATCTCGCACTTATGATTTATCACTACACGATCCCTTCCTGGACCTATTTTATACGTCAGTAAAAAAAAAGTATTTGTCAATGTTATTCTGGCGATGAGAGCGAAATACTTGAGTGAAAATCAGCGCCTTGAAAAGCCGGGTAAGTATAGTATGGTCCTTTTTTATCAAAAGTAGGCCCCTTATATTTAGCTGGATATAATTTGTCTCTCCTTTTATTAAAAGACTTACATCCATTTTCGGCAGCTCTCTTGAGATCGTGGTTAGTCAAAACATGATCAATGCAGAAGTAATCACTTTTATCATGATCTTTTTCCTCATTCATCACACTCTTTTCACATAATCGAGCTTTTTCGTCTTGTAAGGTAACAACACCCTTGAGTTTAAAATTTTCTGTGAGAACAACACGGAATCGTCCTTGCGACCCTGGGTTATATTGTGTCAGATATTTTTCATGCAAGCTTTATCAGTATAAAAATATTACCTGATTTATACAAATTCCCTCCTTTCATTAGGGGCCAGAGTAATACTGGCTTGCTAAAAGGAGGGCCTTCATATTTAGTTAGAAGACTCATTGATGATTTCCTACTTCCTGAAATTTTGGCTATGCTTGCGGCTTTTATAACATCATTATAATTAAAAAAAATGCCACCACAATAATATCCAGATTTCAATATCGACACGGGCCCGGACAAATGGTTGGGTGCGCTATATGGAAGTGCTTTTGAAAAGTCAGATGATCGCGGACATCTTAAAAAGTTACCCAAGAGACCTTCAACAACTATTCCTACAAGATTTTCTTTCCTGTCGACGACTAGAAAATATGGGCCCACTTGAACTAATCTCGAAATTAGTATCTTTGCAGTGTACCAGGACATAAATAATGTAGATACCAGAACTAGAATCATATAATCTATCACCAGAAAATATTGGCCAAATCTTATAGCCACCTACGAATGGGTATAGGCGTCCAACGAATGGGGCAGGATATTTACTAATTTTTCCGACATTATCCCAGAGCAAATGTAGGGATTTTTGAATTAACTCATCGTCCAGGAAGTCATGAGCGCACTGATATCCGTTATTTATTTTTGGGGCCAAAGTTGATAACTCTGTCTTGGAACCGTCTATTCTGATACATCTGGTATGATAATTGTTTTTAATCCTGGATATTACATCAATGAATTCTCCACTCTTCTTATTGATAACAATATGATAAGGGTTACTTGAATCTACTGAAACAATGAGTACAAGAGCATCGACGGATGTTTAACTTAGATACACATTTAGTAGACGGGGGAATCATTATCTCTTTTTGAATCGGCCAAAGTATGTAGTTTAAAGACGCTGAATCACTGTATAGGGGGCCATAATATATGATTGGAGTTAAACGTTGCTGAGTATTTTGATGTTCTAGAGGAATGTTATTCTGCAAAGGGGTATCAAGTTCGTTCAGATCAAGATATTTACGAACATCAAGGTCATCAACCTCCAGAGGATCATAAAGCTGTTGAGGAATGTCAGGAATACCTAAAGGAGCATGATTTGCCGGAGGATTGTGATGATTTTGACTCTCATAGTCATGGTACATCAGTAGGGCATCTCTTATGTCGGTATCACTGAAGAAGTCATTGCCACATTCGTATCCTACTTCGTTGTATCGACCCGGATAACTCGCTGCTCCAACTTGGTCGTTGAATTGCCAGAGGTCGTCTGGGGAAGTTAAGGCACGGTGGAATTGAAGAAAAAATGCAACACAAAGAAAATAAAGCTGCTTTTCAGTTATCCTTCTGATACTAGTAGAGACTAAGAAAGATCGCCCCCGAGAAAACATCTCGATTGAGGACTTCGCCAGTGAGTGACGAGAGTTTGGACAAAAAATAACATTAATTGGCTTTGTATAAAACAATTCATATTTGAAAATAATTTAATTTAATATTTATTGGTTATTTTGCTCCTCCTCTTATTCTCATGACTCGTTGACATAGTTTTATTATTGGCAATGTATTCGAGATGATATCTTCTCGTGCCTGTAATAAGCTTCATACCTCGTCCTCTAAAGGCTTTTTTGATCATAAAAAGCCACATCTAAATTTTGATGGTTATTGAGTTTTTGCCTATTTCTTTTACATCTTAGGATCTCAATGTCTCTTACAATAACTTCTTTTGAATGTACATTTAAAATAGGCCAACTTTTGATAAATTCCCAGCATTCAACAAAATGAAGTTTACAGGCCATGTTGTAAATGTAAATCATGTGTACATAGCTTGAAGTATTATATACTAATAGTGTATAGATTGTTGTGAATCTGCCAATGCAAGTCTTACATGTATCAATCAGGATGATCATACATGGATTGGGTTTAGGTGTTCAGGATGGTTTGTATGGGAGTTAAACGATCGTAATTTGGATATACCATGTATTATTAGTGTTATTGACTAGATTCCGCACGGGCCAGCCTTGGAAAGGTATTAGGACAGAAGAACGTTTGCGTTAGAATGCTTATTTTATTTTATTTAAATCAAATCAATATATTACGGGACTTAATCCTATTTGGATACGCCCTTGTACGTATACTAACTATCTACAGCCATGCCTCCTTCGTTTTTGATTGTTATCTTGCGCCTAGCGCACCGTTTTCTTGCCTTTCATTTCCACAAATGATTGGGGCTTTTGGACTTTTTAATTGCCCACCTCTTTCCAGTATTCTTTTTTATTTTATTTTAGCACGAGCTATGTAATTCTGTATCTACGTAATTTGAACTACTACTATATTCGAGTTTATCTACTTATCCTTCCGGGTCTTCTTCGTCTAGATCCGCTATGCCTATGTCTAACAGACGATTTCTTTCCATTTCCTCCACCTCCTCTTCATTAATATTTCTTCCTATGCCAGTACATAGGAGAAATCTCAGTATAGATGCATTGGCTTCTTCATCCGCGAAGATATCCCGCACTTGTGCCCTATTGCGGCTCAAAGTGCATCCTTCTTTCTTCAATTTGGCCCACATAGTATCTCGCTCTCGTCTCCACTTTCTGCAATCCACCATAAGGTGTCTAACAGTCTATATCCCTGCGTTTTGGCAGTGGAAACAGCTTCTTGAGCTGTTTTTCCCAATTTTGAAGAGGTAATCTACTGTATGTGCATGTCCTGATTTAAGCTGATAGTATAAGCATGCCAACCCTTTTTTTGCGCCGGCAGCTACCTTATCCATCATTTGCTTTTTGTCCAGGAGTTTATACGCACTTCGACTCTCTGGTTTCCGCTTCGGATGTTGCTCCCTGAACCACTTACGATTCTCTTTCCGCTTGCACTCGGTGATCAACCTCGGCATATGGGATAGCGAGTTAAACCTTTCACGACAGTGTATTCCGGTGTTATAGGCTTTGCCTGTAGTTTTGGTCTAGGCTATTCTTTGGGCCTAGCCCTGTAGAGTTACGATGAGTCACGTGATATTTGATTTGATGAGAAGCCGCGACAAGCGGGATCACTCGCCTAAGTCGAGGACCCAAGGAGATTGGGAAATCAGGATCACTTTGGAATGGAAGATCACGCTAATCACCACATTGGTTTCGTAGAGTACTAAGTGTAGTTTGGCACCCTTCCTTAGAGTCTTCATAGAAAAATATTATCCATATTTGAGCACTGTGTACGCGCCCAGTCCGTATTCTTTCAGCCGTTGTGTTGTGATAGAGATTGATAACTGTTGCACAAAGGAATGCTGTGACACAAGTAATGTTTGTGTCAGGTGACTATCTATGTATGTGTAGTTGTATTTGTTATGTTTGCAAGTGTGTGTTAGCGTGAAATGGTTAGACTAGCCTTTCTTTCAAGTGTAAATAGAGAGCGTATTTCATATCCGATCATTCCATTTAATACAAAACATTATTATCTATTCTACCTATTTATCTATATCATTATCCCAATAGTTCTGATACGCAAGAGTATGTTTCCCATATCATATACCTGGTAAAACACAATGACATAGTCTGCCATTTCTTTTCTTTTCTTCTATTGTTTTTTTTTTTTTTTATGAAATATAAATGGTTGTAAGATTGGAAGTTTGTTTACAGTCAAGGTATCTTAAACAAGTGCTTTTCTTATCAGTGCATCCAGATATGAAGTAGCCTTTTACAGCGTTAAAAACACAGCAGGGCTTATAACCAAATGATTATAGTTAGAATTGTTTATATTTAACATATATTAGACAAAGGCTTAACTTCTCATGTTGAGTAAGAACTATCTATCTTCTCTTCTTCTCCTTATGAGGCAATTAGTTATTACATGTGACAGACCTACCTCTAGTCTTAATATTCATGTGATATATACAGTTACTGAGCATTAACAGTTACGTCATTCAACTCCAAATTTTACTCGAAGCTAGTGCTTAGCAGAATTATAATATGGAAGATACATCCCAAAATATTCAAAACGAGATCAGTAATGTGCAGCTTCCCCCAGAAGGTCACTTTGAATCGTTTGAGTCCCTCTTAGAGTCAGCTCAAAAGCATGCTTATGACTATGGCTTTGCGCTCTCAGTGGCCCACACACGTCTCCGTAAAGATAGATAACGAAGATTGATTAATATCGCTTGTGTCTGTGGAGGAAAAAAATACAAAAAATACAACAGTCGACAGGAAAGGAAATAAAATCACACGCAAAACCGGCTGTAAATTTGCTTTTAATGCAGCAGAGCTTAAAATTGAAGATGGAGGAGGATGGGACTTGAGGCATCAAGCTGATAAATGCCATGCAACTCATAACCATGGACCAACATCGAATATTAACAGCTTTCTACAGCACCGAAAGTTAAAATAAGTCGAAATTACACAAATAGCTGCACTTGATGCAAGCTTCACTAAGTGTTACAGTTATGAGTGAGGAAATTGTGACAAGATGCCAATCTTGCGAGTAGAATGTAATGGATGATACGTTAAGTATGAGATTGATATTTGTGAAGATAATACTAGTAAAAATAATGATATTGTGTTATTTCTTACAATGATGGTAAAAGCAGGTATCTATATACATGTCTATCTATTTTGCTCCATAACTAAACTCATTGAGTATCCAATCTAATATTGTTATTGCATAAATCACTTACTGACATTAACTTGATCCTTTACTGCTTCCTTATTAGCATGAATATTATTTAAGACCCCTTAGTTCTTCATTTCATACAAGTCTACATAAACTTGGCTGATTACTGTAATTACAGAACCTTGTCTGAATTATATCATGATCTCTAATCTTCCAACACCTGACTAGGCCTTGCTATTCACAACACTAAGCCTAGGAATATTTTGACATTCCTTAATTCTACAACAGATAGACGTCCAATAGCCCAGGATATTTATAACATAAAGCAAAAAAATAAACGTTTGGAACTGTTGGGGCGGACACAGATACAAGCCCTAATGGAGAGTATGGCACAATCCGATTGGATATTCGAACATGAGTTATATGACAACGGACAACTCAAGTGTTTGTTCCTAGCCTCCAAGCAGTCTCTTCGTTGAGCTAAAGAAAACCCAGAAGTGATAGCAATGGACTGCACTTACAAGACAAACCGATTCGGGTTACCTCTTCTTTGCATAGTAGGCATAGATAGAAACCAGAAGTCTTTTTGGATAGCTATTGCTTTCTTGGCCGAGGAAAAAGAAGAGGATTATTATTGGGCTTTAGAGAGCTATTTAAAATATCAACCTCCAAATTGGCCTGGGGTGATTATAACAGACTGTGAACGGGCTCTGATCAATGCCATTGATTCATTGTTCCCATAAGAAGAGACAAAGTCCATCTTTTGTCGATGGCATGTGAACAAAAATGTACTAGCTCATTGTAAGCGAAGTTTTGATAGTGAAGAAGCATGGGATTCATTTATGACTCACTCGTGATTCGATTTCTGAAGCTATGGCTTCTAGGGCGGGCGGTAACTCAGAGTCCATTTCACCTCCCAAGGACAGCGTTGATTGCCCAGAAACACAGTCTGCCAAATGGACTTTACGACTACCGGAAAGTCACATCCGACTTCCTCGTGTTCTCTTGCTCTTTGGCTGCCGAACAATTACTCGTGTCCCCTCGCGCCGCACAACGACACTCCAATGCACATAAGTCTAGCTCTAGTACAATGGCAGATTATGTACATCATTCCCTTGGTGCTGGCTATGCGGCTCTTTGAAACACTATAAATAAGAGCATTCCAAACATTTCAAAGCTGGAAATGGTCACATTTGCCCTTCGAAGTGTACATGCTGTCATGGATCCCATCCTGCTGGCGATCCTAAATGCGTGCTACGTCCCAATTCCTACAGGTCTCCTAAAGCAAAAACACAGATTGTTACCATACATTAAAGTTATGCTGAAGCTCCCTCTGCATGCAGGCTACATTAAACTCACTCCAAAAATTTTATCCGATAAAACCCCAAAAAACCTGGGAAGAGCTCACGACAGCATAATCCCAAGTAGTCCAGCAAAAACTACCATTTCCTCTCCACGCATAACTTCGCTCAGCGAATATCTTCGAAGTCTTCAATAAAGAGGTTGAGCCGAGCGCAGGTCAAATGGAAGCATAATGAAGAACTCAACACAGAATAAAAATAAAGCAAGACCGATAACAATCCTATCCCTTATGTCGAGAAAGGTGCCACAAAAAAAGTGAAAGTTAGCCTTAAAATCGGCCCATCTCTCATGAAATCAATATCATCTTGATTCAGGAGCCATATATGTATCAAATAGCAGATCTAGATGCATCACGAAAAAGAATCTCAACTAAAAAATATTCTCCAAAACAGAGGACTGGACTACTAACTATTCGGCCCCAGAGTAATCACATCTGTGAGAAAGAACTTAGGGTAATTATCCGGGGTTCTGCTGCTTCTAAGATTGCTTCTACATGACGGCCATCCCCTTAATATATTTAACATCTACAACCTCCCTAGCATGAATGAAGAAGCAAATAATCACCACAGAGCTTCTTTACACTTATAGACATAGATTCATACAGAGGCTGCTGCTTATTGAAATGCGACTCAATCTACACCATCCGCTCTGGCGATCGTCATGGCGAAGTAACCTTTCCCCTGCAGTTGAAAAACGGGTAAATTAAGTGAAAGAAAGCAATTACAGTCTTTTATCCCTACAGACATAGCTACACATAATAGAGGTAATGTTATTTAACCTAGCTTTTCGGCTTGGACCACTATCCTTTAATACTAGAAGTAATGTTGCTCATCATTTGGACTGTACCTCTGATCATCTCCTGTAGTTTCTTTTTTTCTTTCGCCTTTATAGCTGTTTTAACTTTAAGGTCAATGCAACAGAAAAATAATTCCAAATTCCGCTCAGCTTGTAGCAGGGAGTGCGCTATCGATGACTTTGCTAGCAATAAAGACATTCACGTGTTGCAGATTTTAAAATTAGGTAAATATTGCATGCGACTTTTCAGAAAAACTTACTTGAGGACCCCTATTTAATACTCCCCAAACTCTTCCAAGTAATAATGAGTAAATATTTAAGATTTTAGAAATTGAAATTGAAATTATATATGGTAGTGACACTAAGATATCTCTTTTCACACAAAAATTTTGTGCTTAATTAATTGTAGTTTTTCCGATATAATTATTTCTGGTACCTAAGATCTTCATTTCAAATTTATATCTTCCAAGAGGAACAAAGAGAGTTGCAAACTCAACAACTCAACTAGATTAATCCAAATCTCTCAAATAAATCAAAAATATCTACCGTATATGCTGAATATGCTGAATAGGTTAATTCAAAGTAAGATGTTATAAGGTTATTCTTATATTTGATATTTTGCTTAATTCTTTCAAAATGGCCGTACATGGTATCCGGCTATTTCAAAGATCAACCTTCTCATCTCTTGGGCTCGCTCTGAGCACATCATCGTCTAAAAAGCTCAATGCCTGAACGGCGTTACCTTCACAGGCTCTTTCTAGTGCAAGGAATGCAAAATGTCCACCGACAACAGGACGTGCTTTAAAAAAGAAGCCAGGGTAGCCACCAGTTCCTTCTGTATCGTACAAATCCGTTAAAGGAAGATCTATCAACTCATTAGTGTCTTTTAGGACTTAAGAAATACTAATCAGATGTTTAGAGAAAGAAAAATTGAATATGTCTTGCGTGTCCCAATTCATAAACACTTACCAGTTGATGTCTCATTTATCCAAAGTGCAACAGATTGAACAATTTCCTCGCGTACTTGACGACTACTTACTGCCACAGCAAAGAACTCCCAGTCACTCTTTGTGTATAAATGTCTGCTATCTAGAGGGAGACCGTATTTTTGTCGGACAGAGTGGTACCAGTCACTTTGTTTTTTGTAAATTCTTTCGTGTATGAATGACGTTCTAGATTTTTCTTCATCTTCAACTCCTAAAGTGGTCTGGAATTCCTTTGAAAAATCCTCAACTCTTGGATGCTGAGGTAGATGAAAACAAAGCAAAGAATCTGCGAACAAATTATATAGAGTTGTCCAACTACCAAACCAAGTATAGGCTAACTTTGCATGAGAGCCATCTCGAGATATAGCGAACTCTTTTTGCCAAAGATTTATATAGTTCTGCGAAATCTGGAGAAAGTACTTGGTATCTTCCTCCTCTCCAACTAATTTTGAAATATCAGCCATGGCTCGAATACCAATAATACCTTTTAGAGCAAGATTTGTCTGATTTGCAAGCCAACCTGCAAAGTCATCCGTGGATAGTTGATTTGCTGGAATAAGTGTTTCTCGTACAAGATAGCCCGCCCACCGTTTCCATAGTGGATAGGAACGTTCAATCCATTTTCTAGCTTGTTTATCTCCTTTTTCGTTGAATAGTCCACCAAAGGTATCATCCATTCCAACGATATCGGTATGAAGAGAGAGTTTCCCAGATACAGACTCGATATAATTAGATTCACCAACAGCGGACCAAAGACTTGCAGGCTTTGTTTCATATCGTAATGAATTAACAAGTGCCAGTCCCATATTTAACATATTCCCACACTCTTCAACAGGCATGTATTCATCTCGACCGTCAGGATGACCTGTAGCATTTGGAAAACTAGAGCCTAAATCATGCATACTATAGTCATTGGGATACTGGCCACTAAGCATATGCTCGATCAAAGGTTCCATCAGCCATGCTAACCATTTGGGGTTAGTATACAAGAAAAATGGAAATGCAGGATATATAACATCTACTGTATTCATATTACCATCAGAAGATATTTCCTTAAGAAATATCAAGGGATCATCTGCTGTTCCAGCAAAACTACACGCTCCCATTACTTGACGAGCACTGAGGGCAAGGATATCTTTATAATCAATTGATCCGGATATTAATGCATCAATTTCAAGCTGCCTGGAATAATTACCTGCGAGGCTAGAGACTATTTCGAAGTCATAGTAATGAAAGTGGATTAGATCTTCTGGAATACGATAATAAGCCGCCCACAATGGCTTCATTAGGGTCAATCCCCGAGCTGAGGCAAATTTAATAATTGGATCTTGGATGTGGGCTATAGTAAAAGTAACAGTTTCATCAATAGAGCCCCAAGGATTTGTTGTTGTGTTTAGGCTAAATGATTTAGCAAACGCAAATACGGGTTCCTCATTCATAATAGACCGAAAATTGTTGTCCACTATATTTTCAAGAGTTCCAGTTCTAGAAAATTTCTGGCGAAGCAGAGCTGAAGTTCCAGCTTCATATTTGACATCATCGGGTGCAGAAAAATATATCGATCCCCATTCTGACCGATCATTTTCTTCTGTTAATAATTTGTCTACTCTCTGTTTCACTCTCCATGTCTTTAGCAAAGATGATGAGTCTGCACTTTCACCGCTGGATAGATGAGTAAAGTCCCAGACAATTTGACTACCTCTATTGCCGCTGACCCAGAGTCCATTAATATCTACATAGAGATCAATTTGCGAACTCCCAGTAACATGAACAGATAAGTAAGAAGCAGGGATTGATTGTCGTAGGGTAGACGTTAGCGTTATAGGGGAGAGAAAAGAAAGCGTAACTTGGGTGTCCTTATTTCCAACTTTTGATGCCGGAATTGCATAAGTAAGATTGGTTGTGGACGCGTCAAACTTTGCCCCAAGGTAATTGGGATAGGAAACAGTAAAGCTGTGAGAAGTCAGAAGAAACCCCCTTATTCAAATTTTAACCCTTTATTTTAGATCCTCCTCGCCCTAGATCACTCCTCTATCTATCCTTCCTTCTTTCCTAAATGCATACAACTTACCTTTCGCCAACTTTTGGTAAAGAATCTTGTGGTCTTCCTAAAAGAGGGAATACTGTTTTACTGTCTGGCACTGATATGAGTACACTGAGCCCAATCTAGCTAGCTGTTAGAACGATAGCTAAATGTTGTTTACGATCTTCCTTGACCTCTTGTCCTGTCCAAAAAATAGGCCATCTTTCCCATGGATTTGCTCTTGCATTCCCCAGCCATACACTTAGGTATGGGTTTCGAACAATGAGGGGTAATACTGGTGGTTGTAGAATCGACGCCTCAGTGGAGATAATTGCTGCCGCTAAGGCTACTAATAGTAGAATAACCATGTTTTGCTCTTATGAAGGATCAGATTAACTACCCGAGATCCTCATACAGGGTGTATGCCTTGTAATTAATTGATTCTACCTCGGTGAGATTTAAAGAGATAATTTTTCGACTAAAGAGAATACATTTACCGGTTGGAACCCGCCCATAGCGAGCGTCCATTCCTATTAAACTTGAACTGCTTCCGCGGGAAAAATCACATTTATGGGCCGAGGAGCTTAAATTGTACGTGCGCAAAGATGTTAGAAGAATGATACAATGGATTGTTGCATGGGGGAGGAGAACAGAGTAATGTAGAATCATTGATATCCTATCCGGGAAATACTTGTTGTCTACTGTAAGTTATAATCCAAAACTCTGAAGCGATAACTACACCCGCCCGCCTCTTGCACGGTCCAGTGCGGCAACTTCAATGGAAGGTTGTCTGATTGGCTTGACAACAGGAAATGTACGTATGTCGAGAATTTGCGTGGCAAGTGGCTTGCTCGTAAAATGGAAGTCTAGAGGAAATAATTAGGGAAATGTTATTTGCCCCCTCCAAGAAAATTAAATGCCCCCCCCCCCCCCCCCC
>QVIK01000980.1:0-15537 GCA_003957845.1 Oidium heveae | reverse complement strand
ATTATTATTATTATTATTATTATTATTATTATTTATTTATTTATTTTTATTTATTTTTATTTATTTTTATTTATTTATTTTTATTTTTATTTTAAAGTCGATAAGTCAGAAAGGAAATGCGGATAAACATGAGATGTGACTGAGAAAGCGAGTAGATTTTGTGGAAAATGAGATGTAAAATTGTAGACACAGGAAATGAAGATAGGAATTTTTCAAAGAACTTGTCTACGTCAGAGGATTATAATTAATAGGAGTGCGTGATGAACGCAAAATCAAGTGACTTTATCAGGGGACGACTTGTAAATTATATTCCTTAGCAAAAATAAATTGGACAAAAGCCTTTATCAGGGACTGAACTAATTTATTTCTCTCTTCACGAGTATTCTGATCTGAATTTGAAAACTGATCAGTGTCGGAATACTCAGGTGGATTTAAACATCATAAGCTTGTTACAGCAGTAGCAATAATTGTAAAGTAACGTAAAATTCAGGTTGTCCTTTCTTACCAGAAGAAGGGAGTTTATATACATAAATAATCCCTTTTCCTGACGTCATTCCCTAATAGGTATCTCATTAGTCATCAACATGATTAGTCATAAATTATCAGTAATACAAGAATATCATGAATTCATCAGGTCATTGTTTATTAACAGGGGAATTTCGAATTCCATGGAGTGATGAGCTAGACGAATTAGAAGTACGAACTTGTACAATTGGAAGCGGGAACACAAGCCCTGGTGCTGATGGGATTTCCGTGGAACTATTAACTGCATGTTGGAAGTCAATTGGACCATGCATTACTCACCTCTTCCGCGCTTGCCTCCAAATAGGGTATCATCCTGAGGTGCTTCAAGCTAGCTGAAGTTATATTTATTCCAAAACCAGGAAGAAATCCTACATCAATCAAAGGCTGGAGACCTATTTCTTTGCTATCGTGTCTCGGAAAGGGTTTAGAGAGGTTAATAGCAAAAAGAATGGGCCATCTCGCTATTATATCAAATGTACTTAGCCAGCAGCAGTTTGGTGCACTAATAAAGCGATCTGCAACCGATCTTGTTTCATGTGTAGTTCACGATATAGAAGAAGCCCGGTCACAAGGGTGGGCATCAACTTTTGTAACTCTGGACGTGCAAGGAGCATTTGACGCTGTTCTTCACAATAGATTAATTCGGCGAATGCACGGGCAGGGCTGGCCTTCCTCTATTCTACGCTGGACCTCATCCTTCCTTAAAGATAGAAGAGTACAGGTTGATATTTAGGAGGAATCACATCTCCTAAAAGTCTTACTTGTGGAATCCCTCAAGGTTCTCCTGTTTCTCCACTGCTTTTCCTACTTTATATGGCAGAGCCCATGAAAAGTGGAAACGTCCGAGCACGTTTTGGTTATGCTGATAATATCGGGATTCTCGGAATTGGTCGGACTACCTCAGAGTCCATATCAGATGCGCAACGAGAGGTAGACAACTTGTTGGATTGGGCTAGAAATAATGCTGTCTCATTCGAAACACAAAGGTCGGAGGTCATCCAGTTCTCAACCCGTCGCCAACAAAGTCTCGCCTGTATTCAAGTTAATGGCTGTAGTATCGAGTCGGCTGAGCAAATTCGCTGGCTCGGAATTTACCCTGATCCAAAACTCAATTTCAAATATCACGTTGCGACATGGTGTAGCAAGGCACTAAAGATAGCTAATCATTTAAGACGTTTGAACCAAGTTAAACGGGGAGCTGGACCAAGAGCATTAATCACGGCAGTTGAGGCGTGTGTGGTCTCAGTCGCTACATATGGTGCCGATGTATGGTGGCCAGGAATGACACGTCCAACCAGAAAAGGGACATCAACACCACAAACGACCCATCTCTGTGGCCTTATTGACAAGGTTATACAACTAGCGTTAAGGGCAGCTCTTCCGGTCTGGAAAACAACCCCCAACGTAGTACTCCATAGAGAGGGAGGTATACCACCTGCCCGACTTTCATTAGAAGGAAATCGTTTGCGACTAGCTGCTAGATTAAAATCTCCAGATAAACAAAATCCCCTATTAAATAGAGCATCGGTATGTCCAAATGTAAGTAATCAAAAATATAAAGCCAAGAAAAGGACATCGATGCGACCTGAGATTCACATGACACGTGTACAGCGAGCTTATCGACAACTTCCTCTAGCAGAAATTGCTGAGCCGTTAATTGAACCTGATTATATAGAAAACCTTGGAACTAAGTCGCAAGGAGTGGAAGCTCATACACAATGGGTAAACACAATACGTTCAGCAGATATTTGTGCCTTTTCCGATAGGTCATCTGAAGGACACGGACGCTTTGCTTGGGGATTCGTTCTCCAACGGGGAGGAATAATTATAGAAAGAGGCAAAGGAATTTTACATGGAGGTGAAGTGTTCGATGCTGAATTATACGGGGCTACGGTAGCATTCTATGCTGCCCTTTCTGCTAGACAACTGGATGGGAAGATATTCATTCTACTTGATAATCAAGCGGCAGTAAAGGCGCTAAAGACATGAAAATCCTCGTCTAGTCTATTACTAACCCGAACCTTTCATGAGGCAGCAAAAAGAGCTAATGCTGAAGTAAGACGGGTGCCGGGGCACTCCAATATTGCGGGGAATGTTGAGGCTGATGCTCAAGCTCGCGCGGCTTTGAGAATGCTACCCGAACGAAATATATTTCCTAGTTATATGACTCTAGCATATCTTCGTCGCCTCATGCATCAACGCCGGCAAACATTAATAGATGAGTGGTGGTCAAGAGTTAGTCCATCTCGATATCGAGATTTAGATCTACAAATGCGTCTCAAAAAACCCCCAGAACTTTGTCTCCCCCAACGATTACTTCACCATCTTATTGCCGCCAGGACAGGACACGGGGATTTTGCTGCTTATCATCGTCGATTTAACCACAGTGAAGCCAATCTAGAATGCAACAAATGCAATCTTGGAATAGAGACCTCACCCTTTCACATTATTCATTGTAGAACCAATGCTTATATCACACGGAAACTTAGAAACGGAAGGTCATTAGAAGAATACACCAAACTACTTCTTGGGCACGATTGTGCAAGGAAGTTTAAATAATTTGCTCGAGCCTCAAGTTATTTTGACGAAAAACCGGCGAACTAATCTTCTGCTGTATGCAAGGATAGTTTACACTTTATTGTCCTTTCTTTATCTTTTATCTCTATGAATAGTNCAAACTACTTCTTGGGCACGATTGCGCAAAGAAGTTTAAAGAATTTGCTCGAGCCTCAAGTTGTTTTGACGAACAACCGGCGAACTAATCTTCTGCTGTATGCAAGGATAGTTTACACTATATTGTCCTTCTTTCTTTATCTTTTATCTCTATGAATAGTGACAGGGTAGAAATCAGTGTGAGAAACATTGGCTGAGCTCAGAAAATTCTTCCTTTTTTTTTCTTTATTTTTATTTCCCTTTGTATATAACAGCTACTTTAAGTAAAACTGGTGTGAACGAATAGGGCACAATATGACCCCTGCCGGCTCCACAGGTCCTGGAACTCATTAGATGTAGGTAGGGCTTCGGCCTAGGACCCTAAATTAAATAAAAATAAAAAAATATAATCAGGTCATTGAACAATTATTTTGGGAAATATTTATTGGATAAATTGCCACTTCACCGTCTTGGCCATGATCATGAGATAAGGATAAAGTCTAGTAAAAACATTACTGGGACCTCTACACGGCATGATAAGAGATGAGTTACTGATATCAAGGATGACCCTAACCGAGCTAGTGGATAAAAAGTATATCTGGGCAAGTAGCTCCCTAATAAAAGCACAATTTTTATTCGTCCGGAGGCCTGGTAGTGGATGCCTCTCTGTACATCGATCATCGGGCTTTAAATTCAAAATCAAGAGTTGATTGCCAAGTTAAGCAAATCCAACTGGTTCATAAGGCATAATATTCGTTCATCTTTTCATGAACTGGAAGTTAAAGGAGGAGATGGGTGGAAAAGTGCTTTCCGCATTAGATTTGATCCCTTCAAACTCTTCGGGCATCTGGTAATACCGTTCGGTCTTAATGCAGCATCAGTCTTCTTCCAAAGACATACAAACTGGAGCGCTCGGAGAGTACATTAAGGAGTTCTACTCTGCATACAGATCATTCAGTTTTCAATGCCTTAAGCTCAGTGATCATATGTGGGGTCAATCCGCTTCATCGAGCAAGACAAACTTATAGTGCCTATCACTAGTTCAGGAGTAATATCCGGTTGACTGGTTAATCCAGCTAGCAACATTGAAGAATCCATCTAACTATCGTTAAGTATGCAAAGTGGCTATAAATATTCTTCTGATCCAAAGAGACAATATAATACTTGGTAGTCAGTGGATAAGGAGATTTCTCAGACTTAATCCATCAATACAGACATCAACGGCTTCGAATCTTGGACGTGCTCGAGTCGAAGCCGCAACATATGAAGCGACAGAAAAACTTTATGAAATCTTCAATGTGAAATCCTGAGTAAACTTGCTCTTATAAGCTACGGTGTACAATTAAAGGGAAGTAACTTTTTATATATTTAGGGTATGCATAAGGTGGTCTCCTCTTACAAAAATAGAACGATAAAGTGTGAAAATCTATAGCCTGATATTCCCGTGAACTGACACGAGCAGGAACGAATTATGTATGACATCTACGACAAAAAGCTCCCCGAAATCATTACCCACATAAAGGCATAGGATTTAGAGTTGAGGAGTCTTAACAAAAGCTTGGCAATACTATTCCATATTATGAATCTGGAATATTTCTCAAGTCGCAGAAAATTACCTACCCAAAGGGCAGATTCGGTAGGTACAGTTCATATCATTACTCAGGCATAATGCACAAAAGCCTATTGACAAAGAAATATTTTACGACTTAGCTCAATGAGTCCAGAAGATCAGGGACATACATGGGTCAATTGAAATCGACATGGGGTAGGTTTAACATTTCCCCAAAAGTACACTTAAGATTCTCCAAGGCCCTTTGAAAGCCTCGATTTTGATATTTCTGTTGAGAACTTTCATTGGGGCATAAAGTCGATTTACGGGTAGACTATACCTAATTAGGCTTGGCGGCTCCTTAAAAACGGTTGTGGATGCCACAGGGTAGAAACAAAACTGGGGTAGTGGAGTAAGGGTTTACAATGCTTAATATTACGTGGTCTTGAGCCTGGATAAGCGAAGCAAATCAAATCCCGTCTAAGTATTTCTGGCAGATGCTTTGCATATCGAGCAGTGCATCTACAAGGTTGAAAGTTGTTTAAAAGCGGATCCTATTAGCACGGCATGGGCCAAAAATAGATAAAAAGCATAAATAACGGCCAACAGACTCTGTTGATCGTAAGGCGGACTATGTTAATACGTACTCGGTGATCTTTTGATTTATTTCTTCCCTTTAGAGTTTTCTCTGGCTGACCTGCTGACCATCTACAATTACATGTAGAAACCTCGCACATTCTCTCTATCGAAACAGACTTTCCCTATTCATGATTTTCGGTTCATTATGAACTGTGCCTGATATTCCAAGCCGACACCACTATCCTATCCGATATCATCGGCTAATCACTTGTGATCCCTTCACATCCTAGAACCCTTAGGGTGTTCGTCTACATCTTGTCAATCATAATTAGTTTCTATTGTTTTTCCCCTCGTAGGATCCTTACACTATCCTGCTACCCTACTGCCACGGTAATGTTCAGATCCTACAGGGCCGACAAGGGCTTTCAGCGGAGCCATCGAGCCTAACAAGGAATGATCTACGAAGAAGCAGAGTTTATGCTCCGCTTTTTTGATTATTCTTGACAGAAAATATAAATGACAATATTCAAATGACCAAATGTTTTTAATATCTGTCTTTCTTTAAAGCTAAGCTTGATTTATGAAATGATTGACTGTATAAAAATATTTTTTAATGACAGCATTATTTTGTGTCCTATGTCTGGGTCAAGCTTCTAAGATAAATAAAGATTTGTGGACAAAAAGTAAATTCATACACGATTCTAAATATTAGGCATAAAATCCAAGGTATTTATTGGTTTATTCAAGAGCTCAATATATTGTCGGACCTCTACCATGACTGCCTAACACCTAGCAGGCAATCCAAAGGATAAACGACCAATTTTCAAAAGGTCCTGTGTCGATGGGCTTCAGCCCACTTTTCTGTGCTTTCTCATGGCTTTTTTGGGAGTTGAGGGAAGCTTCTTATGGCCGCTGGATGCCACTTATAGCTTCTTTCTTTATCTTGGAGCTATTTCTGGATTATTCTCTCACTAATACCAAGGTCTCTCAAATGCACCGGCGGAAAGTTCGAAACGAGGTAGGTCATACTCGGGTTTACAGACAATGACGTTATAAAATTAACTATTTCATCACTATTTCTCCGGTGAAGGATTCTATTACTCTTCTTTTGGTGTCGCGTTGCCACGGTTCAAAGCATAAATGACTTGTGTTTGAGTTTTTCTTTGAATGATTAGCAACTTTATTAAAGCTCCAATCAGCATAACAAAACCCAAAAATGTTGCGAATTTTATTAATTTCAAGTCTTAAGTTTCTAGGTCTTAAACTCGCTGGTAGTACTTGATCTCTCTCAAAATTTTTACGTCGAGCCGTAGAAGGAGGCGTCGAAGGGGTCAATTGGGGTGAATTTATCTATTGAGGATGTTTGGTATCGAGTAGTGTTCTGTGTCTGCTGGGAGAGATCATAAGCCTTTATGATGTTCTTATGATTGGTAACAAGATTTATATTTAAGTCTGTAAATCAACGATGGCAATTGAGGTTGGCGATATTCAAAAGGGAATATCTACAGAGACTATCCCTGTTGTCTGTCTACATACACTATACCTAGGGTATTCGAAGCAACCTATATTTGAGATCCTTTCAGGGGTATACCCATGAACATATTTTGTGGCCTTAGGTTCTAAGCAGAGATTCGCACCAGGAATTTTTCATTTCCCCATAGTTCGGCGCCGATTTTCTTCTCTACCTGAGGATAGCTCCTGTCATACTACTCCAGCTTCGAGTTTACTATATACTATACCTACGGTACTCGAAGCAACCTATTTGTGAGATCGTTTCACCATATTATGAGTCTTATTCGGACCATACCAGAAAGAAGTCGGGCTGTTATGAATGCTTGTGGTGAATCTACTAGATTCGTGTCATCTTTAATTGTGTATTTTATTGATAAAGAAAAAATTCGCTTATTGTTACCAATCAGGCTTAAAGCCTATAATAGAAGTAAAAATAGACATGTGCTTCGAATTTTCTGGCCAATTTTTACCATATAAATTTTAGAATTCTACGAGAAGATCATGTATAAATTAGGCTAGACTGGAAATCTTACACACCAAAAACCCCTGTCTTAATTCATGCGGTGCTTCGAATACCGTGGACATAGTGTACACCACCATTCTTGCAAGGATTGAAGACCAAAATAATTCAGAGATCAAGTCCTACCTTACTACCCTTTTTCGGTAGCTGAACTACGCCCCTCCCCTATACGAAATTCTGATTGGCGGGGTCCAGCATCCATGACAAAGTGCTACCATATTAATATTAGCCATACTTTGCTTTTTTTATTTTTCTATTTTTGTGGATCATCCCTAATGCTGGCTTATGCCCTGCTTCAAATTTAAACTACCTAGAATTGGGTCAACTTCTCGGACACTGACGAGACAAGTGAAGAGCGGAGGGTAGAATTTACCATTTGGCAGTGGATCTCATGATCTATCAATTAAATCAATAATTGATAAGATCGACAAGAGTGCTACACATCAAGCAAAATAGTGAACTATAGTCTATAATTCCTTATGGAAAACGCCAAACGTGTTTCTCTTTGGACATTCAAACCTATAATTACAGTGTTTAAAAGAAGGGATTGATCAGGAAAAAGCAATAAAGTAAATCTTCTGAATGTGTCGATGGTAATTGTACGGTATACCCATTGTTGAAGTGAACACATTCGAACGCAGTTCTTCTTCAGGCTCTGGGTGGGGTCTTGTGGCACTCCGTTCATGCAAGCTTCCAAGCATATCGAAAGATATTCTTCTTAACACTTCTCTAAAAGTTTAGATACAATTTGCTAAATTAGCTGTTCCTCAAAAATGATTTGTCTGACTAAGAGTACTTGGTCATTGTATACTTTTTCAACAAGCAAACACACTCCTAGATGTGACAAGTGAAAACCAGGAGCCATTCCTCAAGCACCGTGTGTACGCTTTCGATTCTAGTTGTGGACGTATGTCAGAAGAGCTTGGCATGACGAGCTCAAGCAAGAGTAGATCTGACATTGTAATAAAGTCAGGTCGCCAACAGATATTCGAACATTACCGCTGGAACACGTTGGCGTCGCCGCTCTAGTCGCTCATGATTTTCAATGTTTGAAGGAGAATTGACAAGAAATTTCAAAGTTTCATGACCTCCTGCCAAAAATGATCGATTTCAAAAGATGCCCGTTGTTTTTGCAAGTCTGTTTTTATTGATATGCCATGTGCACAATATTAGTTAAATAGAGGAGATACAGTAAAAATAACATTCATTAGAGGTATTTCGCAACAAATAGTGTATACTTAAATTTCCTCGAAGATATCTTAGGCCAAATAGCATGTTTCTAGTTCATAAAGTGCATAGCACTTTTCATTTAATGAACAAATCCTTGATATTGATTTGATTGTTCTTCAATTTACATAAATCCAATTTAGTTGCCATCTCAACGTTACGTTAGCATAGATTAAATAGTCTATTCCCTCTTAGAAGTGCTAGGTCAGGACTCACAGGGAAGTGCCCTGTCGATATTGCAATCATCATGGACTACGCTGGAGGGTCTTGTCTTCGGAGATTATGAATCCCACCAATCAGAATCATAAGTAGGGGAGGGGTGTATTACTAAAACCGATTCCCTATTTGTTTTGTCAATGGAATATTTATAAAAACGAGGCATAAACTCAATCTCTGTGTAGATCAAGTCTAGTTAGGCTTGGTGGCTCCGCTAAAAACCCATATCGGCCCCACAGGGTAGGAAGATTACCGTGGTAGTTGTGTATTTCGGGCTTCAAATGAACCAGTAGGGATATTATACCTGAAACGAAGCTTTGCTGTACAGTTCGTAATCAGGCCCCCTTAGGATATACATATGGCCCGTCCCGGTTGGTATATGTGGGGCAATATATAACGAACATAATGATGAGTTCATCGTCCATAATCCGGTTTTGGGCATATATGTTTTAGTAATCAATCAGGCCAGATTCTCTGAGCTTTGAGACCACAATCTTCTTCGACACAGCGTCGAAGCGGAGGAAGTTACATAATCGCTATTCTATGCTATCTCCCTTACTCCGTGATAGGCTGTGATACCTCATCAACTTGCTGAGCGACTTACACAACACCAAAATCCCTACATCAACTTGTTTGCTTGCCACCTTCCATTTAGAGCCCGCAACTCGTAGCACCTCAGCATTTCCTTCTGGACTCAGCTGGGACAAAGACGCCCAATCAACACATTGAACTTTCTTATTTTTCACCATTCGCTCCCTCCTTCATGTCTGACAAAATTTATCGTGCTCCCAATGCTATTCCACCTCGCTCTTCTTCAACGGGTGCCCCAACAAGCATAAAAAGCGTCCATTACGCCTTCTTGCATAAATACTCACAAAAGAACCCGGGCAGCGACGGAGACAAGTCTTCGAAGTACCATTGTTCCAAAAAAACTTCAAGTAGTGTACATATACCAAATCTCTCCAGCTCCTCGCACTCTACATCAAAACTCAGTAGAAACGATATGTCCTTTCACGGGAAAAATTCGTGGTCTACTGAGAAAGACAACATTTTGCTAGGTCCATTTGAATACTTGGATGCTCAACCAGGAAAGGAAATTAGGAGTCAGTTGATTGCGGCATTCAATCAATGGTTAGAAGTTCCTTCAGAGAGTTTAGAAATCATCACAAAGGTCATAGGCATGCTGCATACTTCTTCTTTGTTAGTCGATGATGTGCAAGACTCGTCTTTACTACGGAGAGGGTTACCTGTGGCACATAGTATTTTTGGGACTGCACAGACAATTAATTCTGCAAATTATGTTTACTTTCTTGCTTTACAAGAGCTCCAAAAGCTAAGAAGTCCCAAGACGATTACTATCTACACAGAAGAACTACTTAATCTTCATCGAGGACAGGGAATGGATCTCTTCTGGAGGGACACCTTAACATGTCCAACAGAGGATGATTACTTAGAAATGGTAGGAAATAAGACTGGTGGACTTTTCAGACTTGCTGTTAAACTCATGCAAGCTGAAAGTAAAAACTTAAAGTAATCCTTTCTAGTAATATCTTTCTACTGAGTACTAACTAAAATAGGGATTGCATTCCTCTTGTTAATCTTATTGGCTTGATCTTCCAGATACGCGATGACTACCAAAATCTGTCATCTCAAGAGTATTCCGATAATAAAGGCTTATGTGAAGATCTAACAGAAGGGAAATTCTCATTTCCTATAATTCATAGTATTCGTGCCAAGCCCGAAAACATGCAACTTCTAAATATACTTAAGCAAAAAACGAATAACGAACAAGTAAAACGGTACGCAGTAACCTATATGGAAGGAACAAAAAGTTTTGAATACTGTAGGAAGGTCTTAGCGACTTTAATGGAAAACGCAAAAAAAATGATTGCCGAACTAGATGACGGTTGCAACAAAGGACAAGGTATCCTAAAGATCCTAGAAAAAATGGCTGTATAGCCGTCTATAACTAAGGATCTTATTTCTGGATATACCTGTCAGCCTTAAAAGCCAAAATTATGATGATGTGGAATAATACATATCCCGGATTATCGATTCACATTACATATCGGATATTTATGAGACTGGGATTATGTCTGAGCTCTTAAGATTCGATGACAAATTCACAAGTGTCTATTTTCGAACGTAATATTAACGTATCACAGCTACTGTGGCAAATGAGAGTCATACAAATTTAATGAAAGTTAGCTCTTACAGGTTAGTCAATGTTTCTACAGAAAAATATTTCTTTTGCCTTAATGATCTTTTGCTTTGGACTCCTAATTATTTTCTGTCTACGAATCAATTTCCTTAATTTTCCAAAAAAATAGTCACTCTATTTCTCGGTATATCTTGATCCGATGCAAATGACAGTATTCTGCTGTTTATTTACTGCATAAAAATCCAGATTAATCCTGCCTGTCATCTCATTTATATCAGGAATTACTTTTGGCATTAAAAGAAAGAATTAAACCATGCTTAATCTTGCCATTCTCTTAATACCATGCAGATTTCTAAATTCTGTTTGCAGATAATATCCTTGCTTTTTGATGGATGAAATTCTCTAATATATACGCTTTGGTGTATGTGTATGAAGACAAGCTTTTGTTACTCGTTTTGCTGACAGTCTCTTAAAAAATCTTGCTTGTATCTAAGATAGAAAACAAATTTTAACTGTGCAGCTAGGATATAGACACATTATCTACCATTCGGATTTTTCGGGAGCAAACTATTAAACAATTAAGGTTTCTCTATTTGTTTTTCAAATAATGATGCTACTATTATCACACAAAACATCGGAATTTACTCGATCTTTTGGCATATCTTCGAGCAACCCTGGACAAAATCTCATCTAAAGAATTCACAGTCTATTAAATCTACCAGATATGCCAAATAACTAAAATCATACTCTTCGAGTTCAAATCTCCCAGGGATATTTTGTATCCCAACCTTCCCTTCACCCTTCATCGCCTCTCTTGATTAAATTGGGGTTAATCTGCCTCCTAAATAGCCTAAGACTTCATGATGTCTAGCAGAAAAAAGTATGGCTTGAAAGCTTTTAATTTCAAAGATACAGCTACAGGAAAATAAAAAAAAATACCCAACCAATCTTGGCGAAAAAAAGTCTAATTGTTCGAGGACTGACAGATCTCATTTAAAATAAGGATTTTGTCATTATGGAAATAGTACTAAATTCGGTTTCCGAAAAATTGTTTCCGGAAGCTGTATGACTTAGGATATCGGAAAATACTAGCAAAGAATCGGATGCAGTCTAGATGGCAATTATTTCAAGTATGTTAGAAATAAGCGTTTCCAAAAGAATGGAAAAGGTATGGTGTGAAGTCTATACTATGAGAAGTTCATTAACAAGAGGGCTGGAATAAGATCCTACACCAATATGATAGTTGCACCTTGATTCTCAATTTTTTCTATTATACAAATTTAAAAATGCTCTCGTACAAGTAGACTTCACAGGACACAGTATGGGATGGGTGATAAATTGATATTGTTTGCTTTCTATTTTACGCCTTATAACTCACTTTTATGTCTAATGGTATTGATGACGTACGTTATTTTATAATTTTACTAATGGTACCTATCTACTATTATATAATTTTCAACTTCTAAAGTTTGCTTCTAAAAATGGCCTGGAAGCCCTAAAATCTTTGTAACTAAACTAAATCTAAAATGCGTCAATGTGTTATGTGTTGAGTTGATCAAGATGATTTATTTACTAATTCTACTTAAAGTTCTAGGCATACGCCATAATATTCATTTTGAGTACAGGATCGGCAGAGCCAGTCGGGATTATAGCCTCAGGTATGCCCTACTCGTCCACGCCCGCTATATACATGAAATGAAATATTTGTAAACGTAATTTTTGAAAAACAAGAAAAAGAGAAGTAAAAGGAGGCAATAACTAAAAGTGTTATCTCAGCATTTCTCACACCAAGCTCTGACCCGCCATTCCAAGTGTTGGCATTCTATAATGTACCTTCCTCGCGTCCAGCTGAGGATAAGGGATTTCGATGGTTACTAAAGCAACCTGTATGTAACCTTCGCAAATTCGGAAAATTTTTTCTAAGCAATTATGAACTAACTATTAACTTCTAAAAATTGTCTGTAGTCATAACTGTTTCAAAGTTTGCGCGCTTGATATGCGTACCTTCGACATCTAAATAAAATGTGTCAGAGTAATCTTCTGAACACAGACGCATGCAAGTTCGGCATCTGAATGTTTTGAATTGGCCATGGTATGCCGCTAAGTCACCATGCCCAGTTCTGGCAGCAATTATTCTATGAAGTAGCCGCTGAGATAATGAAAGTTCGGGTGGCTCTCTCCGACGCATTTTTAAAAATCTAGGTCTTGGTATCTGGGAGGAGACAATGTCAGAGCACCATTATTCAAAGAACTGTTGTCGATGCTGCCGCGCGATTCGACGTAACTATGCAAAAGTAATATAATTTGGCTGGGTGTATCTTTCAGACAAATCTCTGAGAGCGGTGATGGCCTTTGCAACCTTTTTCCCTAAACAAGAAAATAATGATATTGGCTGCCAGTCTTTCATTAATGATGGGTCACGCCCAGGTTTTGGAAGAAAAATTACTTTCACTAGCTTAAAACAAGCTAGATGACAGCCGAATCGAAGACAGGCATGAAAGAGCTATATGATATCTAGTCCTATACTATTCCAAAAAGATTTTAACAGCTCAACGGATATTCCATCCGCTCCCGGGCTAGTATTATCGCTACCTATCGTACAGATTCGCACCTCGGGCTCTGTCAGATCCTCCGACCACAAATTTTGCTCTTCTCCTGACGATACACAATGAGGAAGGTCAACAGACGCCGAGAATCGTGCGAGGAGGCCATCTCGTAGAGTCACTGCCTGTTCAGCTTGGTCAGATATGAATTGCCCCTGACATCTCAAGAAAATATGTCATGTATATATTGATAAAATAAAATAAGCTATTATGATCTCCAAGATCAGACAAAAGAATATAAGTGATATGATTTTTTCGAACCTCCTGTTCTCGATGCTCCTCTACCTCGAGGCGTCAGCTTCCATTAGATACACTCTCCATCTCATATCGTAATACACTAATCATCTATCTTAACACCCTCATGCAATCATGTTCCCGATGCCCATTGCGGCTCTATTTTCACAAGACTGATCCATTACCTTGTTTTCCCTGATCATAAATTTAGATCACCAATCGGACTCTTCCTAACTCATCTTTCTCTCCATTACCAGCTTTCCCGATATAAGCTATGAGGCCCATTCCAAATATTTTCATCACGAAAGCCTTACCGCATAAACAATTGTTCCCGCTTAACTTCGGAAGCTCCCGCTAAATATAGCTAACTATCCTCAGGGATATTCACCGAGACCAATGCATGTCACAGCCTCATCCAATCGCCTTACCTTTTTACTACAGAGTAAGCCCCAATTCTCACTTCAAACAGCTATCTTCAATATTATAGTTCAACACCTTAGATGAGGAGTGATATTAGCATGACGAGGATCCCCCATTGCATGAGTTTGAATGCATCCGAGGAGTTCTCATGTCTTCTACTTTTCTTTTCCAGTGCTCTCTTTTGGTCGAGGCAACTGTATTCCTGAGTGCCCTCGCACGTGTGTCACGTTTGGATTCTTCCACCGCATCTTGGTACTCCAAATGCACTAACTTACACTCCTGTGTTCCCCACGATGCGCTTTTTCCACTTTGTTTATTTGGACGCTTTCCAACTGCCTTCAATGCATTTTCTAATGCCCAAAAAATCTCTTGAGCAAACTTTTCTGTCTCTTTTATTGTATTTAATGATATGAGTGGCGGTAGCCATTGAGCTACCCTCCGGGAAAATTGTGGTAAATTTGCCTTTGAAACTCTAAGCTTTCCACTGGTATCATACCTAACGACTAAAGTGTTTTTAGGATTTGGCAAATAACCGCATATTGGAAGATGACCACTGGTCATACATTTCTTTGTTCTAAACTAAGCCACAGCCTCTTTTATATTTTCCCACGCTAAATCAAGTGTGTTCCCGGCGCGATGTGTCGGTTCTCCCAAAATAAGACAAGTAAGATTTTGCCTTTCGGCTCATTTTTCTATCTGTTCTCCATGTCTATAGAAGTGGTTGGCTCCAAGCTGCTAGGCCCATTATATTGAGCTGAAATCTCAGATTGATATTGACCTCGATGTGGGTACCCATTCTAGAAGTGACTGTACTGCGGTGGGGTCATGGGGTAATTTGTACACATTTAAGAACATAATATTATTTACTTCTACCTAGCAGTAATCGCCTGTCGGGGAGGGCGGACATTTTTGTATTAAAAAGACTCTATTGGAGTCTTTCCTTATAAAGGTAGCTGTACAAGGCTAATTCTTTCGCCTCCAAATGGTAAATTTAGATCAAGGTATGGGTGATTCTTGGTGTTTTGAGACCATTATGGTTCTTGTATCAACAAGATATCTATTTTTAACTTACACGCATGAGCTAAAGCAATATCTTGTGTAGGCCTCCCTCTTCCAACGTTAATAGACATGAACTTAAGCATGTTCTAGAGGGGATAGCAACCCTGTCAGCTGCCCTTCATAAACTACCGCATCACATGACGAGTTTTAGGCAGAAGATGTTGGTGAGTTGTAATTGTCGACATTACTATTGTTATAGTAAAAAGTCATGTGATACCGTGCGCGTAGCTACACACGACCCACTTTTAAAATGTATATATATTTATTATATGTCAGTCAT
>QVIK01000979.1:0-15545 GCA_003957845.1 Oidium heveae | reverse complement strand
ATTCCCGGCCAAGCGAGTCGCTAAGCCACCACTACTCTCGGCTAATTTCGCTTACTGGCGCCACCACTATAAATTCCAATCCTCTTCCATTCCCAAAACCTCAATTCTTCATCAATTCTTCATCATTTTCCACGATTTCAACACCATGGAATCCTCTCCCCTCTGTTCCATCGGAACAGGCTCTGCTAGTTTATCACTAGTTGCCCCTATCAGATCAGCACAGGTCTTCAAATATAAGCGAGGCGGGAAGAGGCGCTAGTGTCACTAAAATAGCAGGCAATAATACAGACCATTTTTGACAAATTTACCTTATCACGTAGAGTTTCAAGTGAAGAGGCATTACGATTAGCGGCAAGAATCTTATCAATGAGTTCATGTGGAAGCAAGATTTGTCATATGTTAAAATTCGAAGTTAGGCGTTTCTGTTGATTGTTTGGAAAACCTATTTGTGAGGAGAGTTCAATTTGATTATCTTGTAAAAGTTACTGTAATCTTTGATCTCCTTTTGCGATAAGTTGGGAATCGAGCTCATCATTTTTTCGTGTTAGGGCGTCAGCTAGGGGATTATTTTTTCCAGGTTTGTAGCAAATTATAAAGTAGTAATCAGCAAGAATTTCGACCCATCTTGCTTGACGTACGTTAAGAGATTTAGTTGACATAAAATATTCCAGAGCTTTATGATCGGTGTATACACGAATTTGCTGCGACCCAGCTAGTTCAGCACGCCAGTTTTCAGAGGAACGGATTACAGCCAGCATTTATTTATCGTGGACTGCATAATTCAATTCTGTTGAGCTCATAGTTTTAGAAAAGTAACCAACTGGCAGCCAATTGCTAGAATGATTTTGGGATAAAACACCTGCTACAATTCCATCCGAGGCGTCTGTATCCAACGTACAATGAAGGTTAGGATCGTAATGTTGAAGAATAGGAGCGGTAATGAGAGCAGTTTTAAGTGTGTCAAAGCTTGTGCGACAATCATTGTCAATTTTGAAAGGTATGCTGTGTTTCGTTAAATTAACTAGTGGTTTAACAATTATTCCGTAGTCTTTTATAAAATGACGATAGAAATTGCAAAACCCAAGAATTGATTGGATACCTTTAATAGTTTTAGGATAAGTCCAGTTTTGAACGACAGAAACTTTTTCAGGATCAACCTGGAGGCCAGATGTAGAAATTATGAAACCAAGATATTTGGTTTGAGTGACATTAAACTCACATTTTTTGATATCTGCTTGGAGTCCTGCATCCTGCAAACGTTGTAGAACTTGATGTACATGTGATAGATGGTCGTCTACGTTATTTGAGTAAATAAGTATATCATCTAAGTACACTGTACAAAACATATCTAGGAATTCAAGCAGAATATCATTCATACATCTTTGGAAAGTTGCTGGGCCGTTTGTTAATCCAAATGGCATGGCTTTACATTTGTAAGATCCGTAACGCGTCCGAAAGGTTGTAAACTCTTCATATGCTGGATCCATCTGAATTCTATGAAATGCTTGCCGTATGTCTAGTTTTGTAAAAAATTTTGCTGAGCTCAGACGAGCAAGAGTTTCGTCAATTAGGGGGAGTGTATATCGGTCCTTGCGAGTGAGCGCATTCAAGGCCCTAAAATCAATACAAAGGCGGAGTTACTCATTTGCCTTTTTATCGAACAAAATTAGCGCAGCAAATGGTGCTTGTAATGTTTTAATGAACCCTTTATGAAGATTCTCAGTATTATATTATTTAACAGCTACGAGCTCCTCAAGTGACATTTTAAATAAGGGGCTATATTTGAGAGCTTATTCTCCATCGACTTGAAATTGAATCTTATGGTCATAAGGTCGAGAAGGAGGAAGCTTGTCTGATTCCAATTTAGAAATTACATCGCGGAATTTTTTGTACTGATTAGGGATGGGTGGTTCAGTGTCCAGCATCTTAACTTCAAGAATAATACAAAGTTTGTTATTTTTAACGAGAGGCATGATTGAATTTTTGTTAGACGTGGATAAATCATCAAATCTCTCTGCTAACTGCTTTTTACCATCAATTAACGAGTCGAGTTCCGACATTGTTAGTGTGAAAATTTCAGAATTAGGTTTATGGGCAGCAATTAAATGAAATGCAAGCTTAGTGATAGATGCAATATCAACAACCGAGTTTGGTATTTTATCTGGAATTTGAGAATAGGAAGAGCACAAAGTATCTGGGGTAGGAGATGAGTGTTGATNGTTCCGACATTGTTAGTGTGAAAATTTCAGAATTAGGTTTATGGGCAGCAATTAAATGAAATGCAAGCTTAGTGATAGATGCAATATCAACAACCGAGTTTGGTATTTTATCTGGAATTTGAGAATAGGAAGAGCACAAAGTATCTGGGGTAGGAGATGAGTGTTGATGTTCGAGATTTTCTTGACACTTGTATGACGATGAACAAGATGGGATTACAGTGTACAACGGACTAGCAAAGAGCACTATTTTTTTTTTTTTTTGACTTTTTAATGGTAGGAAGCGCAGTGAATGATGCAATGCGTCCTAATGAATTTCTGTGGCTGGGGCTCTTTGCCTCGTGTCTGCAGGTCTTGTTCAAGATAGAGTCTCTCCTTATCATATCCGATTGATGTGATTTATTTATCTTATCTAAATGAAAGCTAGGCCAAGTAAGTATTTGGTTGTGTGCATGAGAGATAGTAGGTGGGGTGTTTATGGGTTAAATAAGACGCCTTTTAGCAGCATCGAGTAGTAAATAATGTTCCACGAGCCATGCTCGACTAAGAATAATTCCTGGGTTTCCAAGAGAAGTGATTAGAAAAGGGGTATATGATTGGATACGGCCATCGACCGTTAGGTTAAGAAAACAGTAATGAGTAATTGGTGTTCCGTGCATGCCATTATAACCCTTTACAGGAATTGCAGTAGGGAGTTTGAAAAGAATGGGCTTAAGAAAAGGGTGAAATAATTTTTAAAAGATTAGCATCAATGAAAGCAAAGCTATTGGCTCCGGAATCGAGAAGACCTGAAACAAGGTGACATAATCCATTTTTTGATAATTTACATTTTATTGTCAAGTGATTACCACCAAGAAGTTTTGTGATGTCAAGGTATCTCATATCTTTTATGTGCCTAGGAAGGAGGCTTTTCCTAGGCATTTTCTTTTCCCTTTTCCGAATGAGTATCATCATCACTATTGTACTTGAGCAATTCTTCATCATATTCCTGCTCAACTAAATGATTTAGCTCATTGATCCTACTCGGTGTTGATATCCTGCCCCCAGGCACTGTATGTAGAGGTTGATTATTGTTAGGTATATTAGAAGGAGAAAAGTGTCCAGGGGTATTAGTGGGAACTATAGTAGAATTATTTTTGTTGTGTTTATTGTTATAGTTACTCATTTGGCTCTGTAAAAATTCTGTTTGCCAACATTTTATGAAGTGGACAAACTGAATACTTGTGGAGCCAACGAGTAGATGCTCCCGGTGCAATGAGCTTGTTTAAAGCATATTTTTAATTAATATGGGTAATTATACATGATTTTTATAAAAGTTGTATAACATTCTTATACAAACTTGTTAAAATTACCTGAAAAAAAACTGGTGATAATATAGTAATATCAGCTAGAGGCTACTGGAATTCAATTGCATTGATGAAGAATTCACTACATATCGTGCATGAAATTCACTCATTTTCAACGGGTGTGTATGGGAATGTGTTTTGTAACTTTTTAAAATATTATGATTGACTACCCTTTATGAATGTTTCACATTTCATTAAATTCATAAGTAATGATTTGATCTTTTTACATGGATAGTTGACAGGAAGAAAGCTTTATTGCTGTGAAATTTCTCACCTTATGAAATCTTGAGCTCTCGCATGGATTATTCGCTTATGACAACAAAATAGCTTATCAGGAAGTGCATTTTCTCTGGGAAAAGTCAATATACCCTGTAAAGCCGGAACCTACTTTAGTTTGACAGCGAGACGATTTTTATCGTTGTGATATCGAAAGTAGAGGGGTATTGTGGAATATGATTGGCCAAATTACCAAAAACCTGTGGGTTAAATACTGTCCCCATAATAAAAAATAAAAGAAAAGGAAACAAAGTAATTTTGATGTGTTAACAATTATTCCGAAATCCGATGGAGTCCACTATTTTCCCATCTAAAACAAAGATGTACTGTTTACAGGTGGGAAACATGAATTCAAAACGTAAGTGTCACTTTTAATTAGTAATTAGTAATATGTGATCGAATAACGTTTAAGCAAATTTCATTGATTTGTAACTTCAAAGATATTTTTTTAACCCAAATCAATGGAAAAAAAAAGACTTAGTCTATATATTTACAATAGCTAGTATACACATTGTTGTTTGAACAATAACTATCTTACATTGGTGGATATTTATTTTTATCTTTCTTTAGTCCTTTCCCAGCTGCACAAACGGAGCAAACAAAGAATTCACTTAACTGCTTGATACAAAAATTCACGTACATTTCTATGGAAAAAAAGTGAGAACGAAATGCTTCATCTGAATACTTGTTTGAGATATATTCCTTCTATTAAAGAGAGTGTAGCAAAACGAAATTCAGTTGAATCTGTGCGTCACAAATCTTAAAACTGTTCCTCCCTTTTCAACCTTTATTAGCAAATCATCCCCATGTTGAATTCGTATCTTTCCCTCTTCGAAAGTTTTTCTGGTCGAATTAATTAAATATACAAATAAAACCAATATCTTACCTGCAACTGTCGACAGCATTTTCAAACCGGGCTAGCTTGAAAAAGGAGAGTAGTCATCGTTAAAAGAAAAGAAGCCAATGTGTGGGAAAAGAACAGTTCTAACCAAAGAAAAAGATTACTTCAACTGTGTTGTCCACCATAATTCTTAATCTTCTTTCAGTCAGTAGTTCAAAAAACAAAAAAGCTAAAACAAGAAAAGTTAAATTAAGAAAGCCATGGTTCCTTTCCGTTTCTTCTCTTTCTTACGTCATGATACTTCAGTCATGTTCAAAAATGAAGTCGACGATGACAAAAAAATAAATATGAACGAAGAGAGTACGGTCAATTGTAGCCAAAACTTTTTAAGGAATAGATGTCCCTTCATAGAAGATATTAGCTTTAAATCATTAGACCAACGACCCACATCAAATCACCAAGTTTATCCCAGTTTTTTAAATGAAAGTTGTGAAAAGTTGTTAGCAGCACAAGATACGAAGCGGCAACGACAATCTGCTCGTAGGAGAAGTCATGGTATCGGAGGAGCCGGAAACATTTGTATGTTTTCTTCTATTACAAGGTCTTCAGTTTGTCTTCAAACTTCTCACTGACTCCGAAGTTAGGGAGGCCGGGTGAATTTATCTACACCAATCGAACAGATGAAGCTTCAAAATATAAACAGTACTCAACTAGACGTTTTTCAATGGAAAGCATATTCCCAATTTTATCTAGGAGAAAATTAAAAACTAAAGAAACGATGAAAGCTAGTCTATGATATTTTAGGGAGAAAGCCTAAAAACACACATGACATCAAAACGGGATCTTTTTCCCTTGAATGCTTTTTAATAATTAAATTCAATAGATTTGATTTCTTTGGTAGAAACTTGAAGAAAAATGGATGAAAAGTTGGACATGTACTTAGCTATATAAGTAGGCGTTTGAATAAAGAACCAATAATTATGGTGCTGTTTTGGTAATTCAATTATCCCGTTAGTTTCGAAACAGGGCGTATTGATGTCGAACGAGAGAATGCGATTTTCGGTGATCGCTGTTTAGTCTCTAATATCTCTTTTATGTAGTCTCTCCAAGGTCCGAACTTACCACGGGCAAAGTTAGGAAGGCCCCATAGTAAACTCATACCCAATCCTTGATGTCCCTGTCTAACTCGATCCTGAACACGATTTAGCTGGACAACAATATCTAGCGTTTCATGGTTCATAGCCAGGGAGCTCATTTCCATTTCTTCTAGAAGGCGAAGCATTCCATTAAAATCGTTTTGCCGGAAACGATAGATAAGAAGCAATTCATTGTAGAATTGAATATTGGCACCTAGTACACGAGAAATGTAGCTCAAAGATTTAATTTTGGGTAAAAGAGCAAGAGCCATAGGAGAAGGCCGAGAAAATGATCGATCCAATAAGCGGAGTGCAAGGAGTAGATAGTAAGGGTATAGTGGCCCATAGAGCTGAAGAGGTGAAATATTATGTTTAGCTGCGAGATCGTTAGGTGATGTTTCTTTTTTTTGAAGCACAGGTAGTTGGGAGTTTTTAGAGGTCAGTGGGTTAAAAGATCTCGAAGTTTCTGTATTCATTCTAGATGATAATATAGACTCCTTAGGTTTTTGTAGATCTTCTAACCCTAGTTTTTCAATAAGACAGAAAACTTCTTCATCCAAGACTTTCCATAGATCAGTATCTACAGTAGCAGCCCGCATCTTCGCTTCCTCGCGCTCTCTTTCAGCTTCTCGAATGGCTTCGATACGCTTTTCCAATTCTCTCTTGTGGACTTTATCTTTTAGGGCTTTAGGATCGCCAAAAAGCTCTTGGTTTTCTTGGTTTTGATCGTTATTCAAATATGTATTTTCAGGTTTAACTTCTGTATCTTCACCAGCAATTAATTTATCAAATCCCATAGCCTCAGCTGCCGAGGCTCGTAAAACGGGAGGATATTGCTGTAGTTTGGAATACGCTTCTTCGACGCTCTTGGGAATATCAACGTACGACTTTGTAATAATATCATCTATCTTTTCATTTACTTCTATCTGACGTTTTTGTTCTTCAATTTGGTCATATTTTTCTATGGGTAAGAATGATTCCCCAAATACATCAAGCATTTCGCGTGACTGCTTCTTCTCGAATATGTCTTTAAAAATTTTCTGAAAAGCTCTTTTTTCTATTGGCGTTATTGTCGATAACTGATCGTAGGAAGCTTCATCCGTTAAAAGGGACTCCTCCATATTTTCATCATAATTTTCCCTGTCCTCATTTTCTTCATCACTCTTATTTCTGAGCGGCTCTTTTGAACAATCAAAATTGTTGTAATCAGAGAATCTGGTGGACGCATATCTATATTCTTCATTAATCACATCCTGTGTAACGCTGGTATCTTTTCGTGGCTCTACAGAGTAATCAAAATGATTGTAATCAGAAAAACTAGACATATTGGTTTCAAAATCTTCATTCTCTATTGGTTCCTTATCAAATGAACCAAAATCTGGATTGAATTGAAATGTGCTAAATCGTGGTTTTTCGATTCCACGGGCTATAGTGGTTCTTCTGACAAGAGGTCCTTCATTCTGTTTTTCGATTTTCGATTTTAAATCGGCCTCCTCCACTTTTTTATTGGAGACATTACTTCTGGAATTGGTGGAAGGAAGATTCTGTCCATTGGAACCAGATTGATGATAATTATGTCGAAGCAATTGGTTCACTCTTCTGTGCTTCAGTTCTGACCCATACAAGGCCAATGACTTGGGTCGAAACATTTTTCATCGGCATTATCGTCATAAATTTATACCAACTCAAAATCTTCGCACATTCTGCATTAGAATGATTCTAACGTATATAATAGTTCCGAATCGAAAAGATTGGGCGTGATTTAGGACAAATACTTTTCCTATGCTAGCATTAGCTTACACGTGATAGTTCATACTTCGTTGAAAAAATAATGGGTCATTAAAGGCAAGTCTGTGCATGGCATGTCATATGGCAAGAACAATTATCATGTAATTCAACATTTAGCTACGTACACATCCATAATATTTGAAGTACCCCTAACGTCGCGGATATTGGGGAGGGCAAGGTGTTAAGTATACCGTTGCTCGCAAGTAGTAATTTTTTGGGAGGGTGTCTATAGGCCGAAATATTAGAGTCTACGACGCCGGAATCATAGGAGCAGTTTCAGGCCTATGAGCAGCGTACTCACATTGGATGGCATGCTTTGTCATGGATATAACAATTTATTCAGACAACTAAGGAGACTCTGTTCAATTTCAAACTGAACGCGCTAGTCTCGAGCTCTATCAGATTTCTGGTTTCGAGCTAGGTTTTACTTTATAAGCATATGAGATGTTGGTTCGAGGATATTTTGAATCGTCAAAATCTTTTTTTTAGAAATTCAACATTAAGGTCAAAGCCCAAATTGGGCTTATGATGACATGGTTCCAATATGAATATCAAGAGTAATTCACAGAATTCTATACCGAAATTAAAAATGATCTTAATTTAGCTCATGAAACTGGATCAGATATGGAGTTTTCATGGCATGAGTCTAGCAGCACAGGAGAAACAGAGGACTTTGACAATAACAATGAAATGCCACAACGTCTTGCTAGTAATATTACTACAAACTCTTCTTTTACTAAGATATTGAAGCAACAAGAATCGATAGGTAATACGAGATTCCTAGAGGTATACTACTTCAAAGGATAGACAAGTAACGCAAGTGACAAAAATCTTCTCGGCGAATTTTCGCGAGCTAAAGGCAACAAATTATGCCAACAACAATGTCTCAATACAGGTATTCCACGTCAGCATATCACAAATAGATATTGGATGCGCTACTAGACTCTCGCCTTGGGAATTCATCTCAGCTTTCTAAGCATTTCTTCTAGTTTACTTTTGAGCCCTAGTAATAGAGTCAGTTCATATTCCAAATTCCGAAGTTTTGTTTTAAAAATAATTGAGTAATTAGATAGATATCTCCAACTAAGATAGACTCTCCTTGTATTCGGATCATGCGGAATACTTTCTACTAACTTCTTATGCCTGTTTACAGTTTTCACAGAAAAAAAATACCATACGCTGTGATAAAGCATATTTCCAAGAATGATACGTTTCGGTAATACAGAATTAATTTTATCTGAGCTTCTAGTCGTTGGAAGCTAATAAGTCTGGTGTAATAAACTGTCTGACCTCAACATGCCAGCCCCAACTTCTGTCCCCTAAACTCGGTTATTTCCCGGGTTAAGCATTGAAACAGAGATTAAATCACAAATAAACTGTGATCTCTAACTATTATTCTAATTTTCAGAATACCATCTGTCCGACCATTGCTAGCTAGGAAGGAGCTTAATCTAGATACAAGATCTTACAAAAGATTCACAACACCGTGTTCTTAATGACATTTGTAATTAAATGAGTCTGTCAATCATTAATAATATAATAATTGATGTATTCTACTTGAGGTCCGTTTATTACCTTAAAATAAGCCTTGTCCGCATTTCCACAGTGTCGGTTACCTGTTGTTTCACGTATGAAATGTGAGCCAACAACCTCATATTTACATAGCAAATTTACTTCTCATTCCGAAGAATTACAATGCAGCCCAACATGGCATGTCTTCTAATATGCTAAAGTCAAGCCTAGTTGTGGCAAACGACTGAAATCATTAATACCAACTTAGTTTACATATCTTTTACCTAAGTTCGGTGCAAGGAAATCGGACTTATGTTGCTAGAGACCAAAGTTGGTCAATTAAGATATTAGCTAGTACGAGAATCGGGTATAAGCTAATATTGAGGACCAAACTAGTGCGAGACAGAAGCTGGAGATTCCTTTCGCCAAGTTTTTATTGCAAATTTATTATCACCTATGTATGCCTTAAGCTGAGATTTGATCGCATCTTACGGAGTAGTAGTAGTTCTGTCGCCTAGCCAACGTAATCATGACCCACACAAGTTTGTTTAGATGAGCATTATGAAAGTTAAATCTACTAGGCCAAGAGTCAAATAACTATAAAATCTCCTGCTTGATGCTTGTCAGTCATATTACATGGCACAATTTTTGTAGATTTAGAATAATGAATGTAGCCTTTCTTATCATTATTTACCCTGATCAAGGTAAGCGGACAAGCAGTTTGTGATTGATCCACTGCACTGGTGATTGTTGATAAGACTATTGGCCCCTTAAATACTACATAAACTCGCACTGAGATTTAAATAATTTATTTTCCTTGAGAATTTTAAGTAGTAAATTTCTGTTGGGTTATACTATAGTTCATAATTTATCTGTAATATGCCCACGCAATTTCGAAAAAAATTTAAAGTTCCACGAGTTTGGCCTCCTGTACGCGTTCATAACTATCTCACGCGGCGTGATTGAAGGTTGTTGATAGTAAACAATCCAAATCCAAATAGGCAAACTCAATATAGCCCTTATTACTACATAAGAAGACAATAGAATGGCGGTCGTTAAAAAGGAAAAAGTTGAGATGAGCGCCTTTGAGCGCAAGAGGCTTGAAAATATAGCAGCAAATCAAGCTATGTTAAAGGAACTTGGAACGAGTGCGGCGAAGATTATTCCTAAACCTGTGGAAAAACCGAAGAAAAAAACCACATCCGCAGCAAAAAAGATCCCTAAAGTTGTAAAGAAAGAAGAGGTTCGTCTAACAAGATCTAGTATGCGACTTGCTGGTATTGAAGCTGGCAGTGAAGCAGCAAAGCGAAAAGCCGAAATCGAACTTGAATTCTCCAGAGAGCAGACAGCAGCTAAAAAACAGCGTATTACTGGTGAACTTCAATTTTCTGATATTATTGTGGACGGGAAAAAGTATAGTAAAGATCAAAGTTTTCTGTCGAGTTTAATGAGAGGCGCACAACCGTACATGAGAACGTTTACAGAGTCCGATATTAATAAAACGACAGATGAGAATCTCAAGGTATTACGGGAAAAGATGAATGAAATAAAACTCTATGATGGATTTGAACCTAATCGTGAGTAAAATTTATACTTACAATTTCTTACCAGGAATCAAAATGTATTAAAATATCACAGAACTTAAAATCACGCCAGAAAGAATATACTCACTCTGTTTTCATCCCACACGTGAGAAGCCCTTAATATTTGCGGGGGATAAGGTTGGTAATCTTGGTATATTTGATGCTTCACAGGAATGCCCGGGCTTGAAAGAAGAAGACGAAGAAGACGACGACGACGACGGACCCGAGCCTATAATTACAGCGGTGAAAATTCATTCTAAAACAATCACATCTCTAGTGTTCTCGATGGATGGGGAAAATTTATATTCTTCTTCATTTGATTCATCAGTGCGAAAATTTGACCTACAAAAAGGAATATCTTCAGAGGCCTATGCGCCAACTGATATTGAAGAAGATCTTCCGATTTCCTGTATGGAGATATCACCTAATGATCAAAATCTACTTTACTTCTCTACTCTAGAGGGATCTATTGGTTTTCATGATTTTCGTTTGCCATCAAAAACACAAATTTGGCAAATTGGAGATAAAAAGCTGGGTGGATTTTCGTTACATCCTCTACAACCACATTTACTTGCCACGGCATCTCTTGACCGTACGTTAAAAATATGGGATTTGAGAAATATCAAGGGGTCACGTGAAAACAAAGCGCCAGCCCTAATAGGACAGCATGAGTCACGACTATCGGTATCACACGCATCGTGGTCGGCAAGTGGTCATATTGCGACATCTTCTTACGATGATACAATAAAGATATATTCCTTCCCAGATGCTAGTAATTATAAAATCGGACATGAAATCGAGGAAAAGGATATGAAGCCAAGTGCTATTATTAGACATAACAATCAAACGGGCCGATGGGTTACAATATTGAAGCCTCACTGGCAACAAAAACCACAAGACGGCATGGCTAAGTTTGTTATTGGAAATATGAATCGCTTTGTCGATGTCTACGATAGTGATGGGGAACAATTAGCTCAACTTGATGGCGATGGTATTACTGCTGTTCCTGCTGTAGCAATGCTACATCCTTCACAAAACTGGATTGCTGGTGGCACAGCAAGTGGAAAGCTCTGTCTATGGATGTGATAATAATTAAAAATGTTCAAATTAAACGTGGAAAATCAAAAATCTACACGTAAAATTACTTTGGATGGTTTCTCTAATCCACGGGCTATTGAACCTTGGCAATAAAGAAATGATTGAGTGATATAATCATTATCGATTTGTATATCATGAAATATATTTCTAATGAAGTCGCCAAGGAAAGAAAAGTAAGATGGACCCAACTCCATATTTACCAAACTGTGCCAAATGGCATGTACATACCATCTGATTCAAAACTAGAGTACTAGTATGTATCGATGTGTGTTTGAAGAATTTTGATACACATACATCAATATACTTTATTCCATACACATTTCGAAGTACAAAATTGGCGTCTTAGGGGTAACACGTAGCAAGTTAAAAAAAAAAAAAAATAGAATTAATGGGCATCATCTTTTCGACTCTAGAAAAGCACGAATGGAATTAAATTGGATATTTTAGCAAAATGGATCTTCGAATCATCAACAAATTAATGTAATGGACGACATCAAAAAATAAATCAAATGACATAATTCCTCGCAGGTCGCAAATCCCCTAAAGACTCTGACAATCACACCTGATGTACTTCGGAATTTATTGACATAAAATAAGAACTTCTAGCTCATGAAATAGAATAGCGCTAGAAACTAAAAATGTTACGGCTTAACTGTTTCGTTTGACTTCGTCAAAATGCCCTAGCGCGTTACCAAGTCAGAGTGCTGTCCACGCGTGGTCAACTACGCTAATGAAACTCAAATCAACCATTTTCTAAAACAGACCTTCTCTAAAACTCTGTTAATATATTGCCACGCACAGATATGAATTTGATTATTATGGACTAACGGCAACGTTCAGTGGAGATTCTGCGTAATGAGTACATAGATATCCATTAGTATTAGCTATAGTTATTCTCTCTTCATAATAGTTAAAAATAATTCGAATTTTTATTACGCCAACTTGGTTTCCATTACCAGAAAAATTTATCAGGCCTTATTACCTATTACTAAGATGAAGAGAATATTCTCAGATGAGAAATAGGAATGAAATAATTTGATTTTCTAATTAATCGTTTATCTAAATGCAGTGTGATATCTTATCTTTTCTCTGTATTTCTTTACTATATCCTTTTATTTATTTATTTATTTAATTTTATTTTTGGTCCTATGCATATGCCCTAATGTCCGCTTTGGGTACAGGACCGGCGGAGCCGGTCGGGATCATGGCCTCAGGCATGCCCTCCTCGTTCACGCCCGCTATTTACAAAAGAGAAGAAAGGAAAGACAAATGAAATAGTTTTAGGAATGTACAGAGCACTTCTCATACTCCGTCATCCCGCTATGCATAGTGCAATAGCATCTTAAAAACAACATCACTCCCATGCATCCAGCAATGAGCAGTGTACAAAAACCACACAAAAATTTCGTTACTTTTCTAACAGAATCCTTCAATTTCCCTTCCCAGCATCTCCTCAACTCTCTCACGGGTCGTCTTCTTCATTAGGAACCCGAGGGTCCTCTCAGCTTTTCTTCCCTTGTTTCCTCCATAATCACATACTCTATTTCTGCCTATCATATTCTCCACCGTGAAAAATATTGCCTTTCCCCCACATTCCTCTCCCCAAAGTATGGCACCAGCCCCTCTTGCTGTAGGCCGAAAAGTCGAGTCGAGAGCTCAAAACCGAGGCATCGATGCCCCAGCTTTCGTCGAATGCTCAATTTGTCGTAGAGGTGACATGTCGAGCGTATGTCACCATCGAGAATTGGCGAAAGTTAAGAATATGATGTCGCGGCCGAGGTGGAGTCGAAATCGAGGCCGAGCTACTGCCCGGTCCTCCATGCCGTACCGGTTTGAAAATTGGAATAGTGGGATTAGGACGCCACTTTTTCGGAATTTGATGAATAATAGACATTAATAAAGTAATGTATTGGAAGGTGTGGAGTAGTTTGAGTTTATGAGATGGGCCGCGAGCTGGGAATCTCAGGAAAAGGATCGAAAGGAAAGAAAAGATTGTAATAAGTTTTGTAAATTTATTTTTGTACAGAAACGCATTGTAACCTCAGTCCGTCTGCGTGTTGTAATGATGGTAAAGTTTATATTTTCTTTCGAGGTATTGTTGTGTGGCCGTGAAATCTCTGTAGTCAAGGTTTTCGACCAAAAATCCGACACATTCCTTCCGACCAGCGACCAAGTTTGAAATTGACTCTTCATCTCTTTTAACGACTGAATCTTGGCTCTGAAAGAGTATTGCACTCTCAGGCTCGTAGAGGGCACTACGTACAGGTGTTCAGTCTCGTCCTCCTTACCATATCCTTTTGGTCATCCTTAATTGATATATATAATACTGGAAATTATACTCACGTGATATTGAATATTCTGTAGAATTCCTTTTGATTCTACTTACTAATGCTAACAACCGATTGGTGCAAAATATAACATTACAACACCAACACCCCCCCCCCCCAGGTCTTAGAGATTCTCTGAGTCCTGGATATGCCTACTGATTTTAGTCAAACCAAGTAATTTAACGAAGTTTTGATGTTTTTGTTTTCCCAATACTTTAGTCATACCATCTGCTACCATATCATAAGAACTGACCCATGAAATTTAAAGTTCTTTTGATTGAACACGTTCTCGAACCCAATTTTGATAAATATCAACATGTTTAAGTTTTGTTTTGATGATAGGATCCTCTTTAGTTAAGAGGCGAATCGTTTGGATATTATCATTTAAAAGTACAATATCTTGACCAGGGTTGAATTTTATGGCCGAAAAAAGACGTTGCATCCATATGAATTCTTTTGTTGCATTGGAGATGGCCAGAAGCTCGGCTTCGGTTGATGATGTGGTAATTGTACTTTGATTACTTGAGTTTCAATGGATAGGTCCATTACACAGATTAAAAACAAATCCCTGATTACTTCTTCTATCTTCCGTATTAGCGAAAGCTGCATCAGCTGAGCAAAGAAGCAACTCGGAATCCGATGAAGTAGAAGCATAGTATCCAATACAGAAATTTTTTATTTCATAAAATAGTGATGGTATCGCAAAAGTCTTTAAATATTTTAAATTTTAAATCGAATGACTCTAGCGGCGTCCCAGCATATTTTTGTTCTTCTTTATATGCCTTCATTAGAGTTATAACTGGATTGTTTGGAGTTACGGGAGGGCCTGCAGTGGCCTTTATGTACCGCGAAGTCGCTATGTTGTTGATCGGACGATACTTTTCAGTGACCTCGTTAATCATATCATCTGGCATAGGGCACCATTGGTTTGATATAGCGTTAACAAGCGCTGCCGGGATTGATTGGCCCCGCTTCATGCCAAAAATCAAAAGTTACACCAGCATATTCATGCTGTTCTGGAATATGAGGCAATGGACCGTCAAAATTAGCTTGGAACNAAAAATCAAAAGTTACACCAGCATATTCATGCTGTTCTGGAATATGAGGCAATGGACCGTCAAACTTAGCTTGGAATAATATTCTTTTACCTTTCATTATGCACATCACATTTCCATTATCAATAAGAGTGAGGCCTTTTAACCTTTCCTTTCTCCATGAGAATAGAGGAATTTTTAAATTTGGAACATATAATACATTAAGGATACGAAAAGAGGTAACAGAACCATCCAACAGCTTGCATTTCAACTCAACAGTGCCTTTTCCTTTCACATTCATAGTCTCCCCGGAACTTGAAGTTACAAGTCCGGTACAAAACGAGATGTCTTCGAACCGATCTGGATAAGGACACATGTGAGAGGTTGC
>QVIK01000978.1:0-15546 GCA_003957845.1 Oidium heveae | reverse complement strand
AGGGGGAATTGAGGAGCTCATTTCCGTCGAAGGAGCTTGACTTTCAATGACATAGTTTATAGACGCCATAATTAAAAGTACGTATTGATGTTATTTCTTGTGTGATAGAAGCGTCGACCGCTAGCTACTTATTTTGCTTCTATAAGTTGCTACCAAAACTGATGCTATGCTACAAAACTAAGAATTCGTATAAAATCCCGTTTTTTTAACCCTTGTAACACGTGAATTTGATGCACGATTTGTCATCTTGATCTTCAAGAAAGTGTCAAGTTTTCTCAACACTCATAATCAAAGCCCGACATCACTATTTAATCATCAGAGAGTTGGAATTTCAAAATTAATATTACCATTTTCGTGTCAGATTGATATTTAGCGTATTTTTTTCTATTAAGATATACGGAGAAAAACGAAAGTTATGAAGATCATAAAAAAGCAGTGGTTTTTCTGCCCGCAGGAAGAAATTAGAAAAGCTAAGCTCTGTTGAGATAAGCCTTTTTTACCAGCTAAAAATTAGATAATAAAAATTAAAAATAATTGCGACAGATATCTGTATAACATCTACAATGGTCATATATTCCTTTTATCACACTATCCAATGGCAGAAGAGAAACTAGTCGAATATTGCTTTGCTCTAGAATGCTTAGATAACACATTTGAAGAGTTAAACTTGGATTATCGTGCAGTGATTCTTCATGACAGAAATAAAGCAGAGAGGAGTATTTTAGGGGCCATGTTTCCTCACATCTCAATTTGCTATTTACATGGCACATGAACACTGATGTTGAAGCTTGTGTTATGGAAATGTCTGGCAGAGAGTCAATTAATGGTCTCTGGGAGCCGCGAGAATCACGTCGAAATTTTATGGATTTGTAGCATCAATCCGAAAAGTGAGGTAGGGTTTGGTCTGGTGTGAAGGTTTTCTTTAAATCTGCTAGTATAATCACTTACAAATATTCTTCGATTTGTAGACAGATAGTACTGTTGTATTCTCCTGCTGCTGGCCGGGCATGGCAGGAATGTGCATCATATCTTGGAAGACAGTCACTACGGTAACAAAACTAGTAGAAATCAGAAAAAAAGGGGATCAAGTCATTTAACCGAACCAATTATAAGTGATTCTGATGTCGATCTTTTAGCGAGTTATCTTTTTAAAATTTACTCCACTATTTCGTCACTATCCGATTGGCTGCTTACCCTTGATCAATGGCCCCGAGTAGGTGAAAGTAGGTATTTCGCCTAAAGCAAATCTCAATGTACCTCTGCTCCAATCAGAATCCACAAGAATAATTGCTACACAAACATGCCTAACTCCAAACATACTAGCGGGAGATTTACAGAAACGATAAAGTGTGAGTTCAGCACTAGGAGGGTTCGGCCCTGTCTCACTGCACTTTACCTAATAGGGCAATAATGAGTGAAGAATTTGATTTCATTACATCCCAACCGGGGTACTAGACTAGTTGCCATATAGCGAAACTGGCGGCCGTAGACTTCATCATTCTTATGACGCTGCTTAAGCGCGTATCCCTATTGAAACTGGATAATAATAATACAATCAATCCGCTGAAGCTCCCAAAAGCTTGAGGAAAGAGCCCAACTAGGCTCTGGCTGATGATATAAAATAACTCTAGCATACTTGACTACTTCAAACTTGGAACCAAAATATCTATATCTGGATATAAATGCATATAATTTTAAAATAATTATTCCACCGCATGAATGATAGGTGCCGTGTAAGGGTGTGCAAAATTTGGGGCTTGCTGATTTATGCAAGTACATGTTGGTTAAGAAAAAAGTGATCATCGGCAATGAGAACTCGCCCTACGAAGAGAAAAGTCTGAGTGATAAATAGGTGGTGAATTCCCAATGAAGAAGCAACATTGAGAGCGTCCGATTGTTTCCTTTCCACTTCTTCTCTTTCTAACCTATTTCGAATCTTTCATATTATTTGTATTCCGTGTTAGAACGAATGAATCTCTACATGTTAAATATAAATATAAATAATAATAATAATAATTATAATACAAAAAGACATCACTTATTTGGCCTCTTCTTCCTGCGGCTGCTTCTCATCAGCCGCTGACGCTGCCACATCCTTTTCATTTTCGATGTCAGATTTTGTCCCGTTAGACTCAGTTGCGGATTCTTTCATTGACACAACACCATTGCTCTCGGCCTCATTACCGCTGACCGACTTCGCTTTCTTTACCGAAGCAGAAGTCTCATTAGAATTCTCTAACTTGCGCTTTTTGGACGCTTCATCACCATTTACTGTTACATATCATCAGTACGTGGTTAAGAAAGCTGCCGAGTCTGAAGAGGCAGCAAGACACTGAGATAGTAATCTTATTTTAGCGCGCTCACCCTTGGAATCTTGGTCTCTATCTTCCTCCTCATCTGCGTTATCTTCTTCTTCGTCCTCTTCTTCTTCCTCTGACTCGTCGCTTTCAGGTGGAACATCATCTTCAGAGTCCTCGTATCTATGACAATAGTTAGATTTGGCTGGTTCTTATGAGGTCACAGTTCGCGTTTCATGGCCTTTCCTGATCTTGAGAAAGTGAAAAGCTACAACGGGAAAGTGGGTTTATTTTCAAGGATGGTATAACAAAGCGGTCGATTGAAACACATTATCCATAATGTTGAGGAATAGATTGACTTATTGAAAGATTGAATGTTAGAACTTGGGTTAAAACATACTCTTCTTCCTCATCACTACCCTCACTTGGGAGCGCGACGAGCTCCTCATCAGCATTTCTTCGACGAGACATTTTTCAAGCTCTAGGAAAGTCAATAAATACAAACGTGGGTTAGTGTCGATGATTTGTGGAAGGTTTGTGGAATATTATGAAGAAGTAAGTGCTGACGGACGTTTTATTCCCAATGAATCATTGATGGGAAAGGGGAAGCCTATGGTTCCACTCCAAACTGCCTGGTTTGGGAGCTCAGGCAATAAACTGAGATTACTCGCAATGGCACGGTCCTCGCATCTTCCTCATGCCGCAACGTCGCCCGTGACCAAATCCCTTCGCGCCATGCCTAACTGGGAGTTCTGGCAACCGTGCTTAATTTACAAATCTGAATTTACAATTAATAATTTTTGAAAAATATACAAGATTACAACAATGAAGTTAAAATAAAACGCATGTAGCCACTAAACGCTAACCTGGTCATGAAAATGATCTAATTCACGTTACTTAGCTCTCAAGACCATGACACAAGCTCTGTGCTTGAGATCATTTTCGAGGAGTCTGGGAACCTAGGAACCCAATTAGCATGGGAATTGCAAAATTGAAAGCCATGGTTTTTCTCGCTTGACCTANATGTAGCCACTAAACGCTAACCTGGTCATGAAAATGATCTAATTCACGTTACTTAGCTCTCAAGACCATGACACAAGCTCTGTGCTTGAGATCATTTTCGAGGAGTCTGGGAACCTAGGAACCCAATTAGCATGGGAATTGCAAAATTGAAAGCCATGGTTTTTCTCGCTTGACCTACCAAATAAAGAATAGTGCATCCTAATTGTGGGTTCGCCAAACTCGACTCGAAGACTCCATAAGTCGACTTGCATGAAATATTTTCAGGTCAATTTACCGATCCTCTACAAGGATAGGCAAGCTTAGTTACCAACTAACCGTAATGGGTAACCCCCTATTTTGCTGACCATCCCTGCAATTAAAATAACCGAGGCTTTCTAGCAATCTAATTTGCTAAAATTATTTCGCTCGAGTTTTATGATGATCTCGCTTCCAGAATCATAAAAACTACTGTCTATAGAATTATGATAAATTATGATTAATTTGTAACTCTCAATAATTTTTCATATAATCAATATTAAAAAATGCTTAGCTAAAATACAGAAATTCTTAAGTACTTTTTATAAATGGAAAAATATATTCAGATTAACTGAAGATAACTGGTAAAACATAGTTACCGGTTGATTATTTGATGTCCAAGCTCGAGGCATAAAGCGAAGATTTATACAGCGCTCAATTTCTTCAAGTATCCGATTGCCTAAGTTACGTGCAATCACCCTGCGTATGAAGTTTTTGTTACCACAAATTTCATGCTGATCACATAATTCAATTATACAGTATATATACGAGCGAAATCGAGCATGATTGTTTCTGTTAAGAATCAAATCTATGGCCTCACAAGGATAACAATGATTTAACGAGTCTACCTCGCTAGCATTCCTTAATTTTGTTCTTATGACACGTTTGGCACCCGCTAGAAACAATATTAGAATTTTGACTGTAGGTCAAACTTATTTGAAAGCATTGATTTCGGGCTCATCTTTGTCACATCCAAAGAATGGAGGGGTGAATCTTGCTAGAAGTAAAGGCCTTTGGAATTAATCTAGAAATATGTGCCATAGCTTCAGTTTCTATGGGCCGATTAGTTCTAGTTTAGACACATTTCTCAACGAACAGGTATGCTAGAGGCATTCCCGTCCCATCATGCTTTACTGGAAGACAGTGATGCTCCAGTCCCGCATTACTGATCCCATAAGTGACGTCAATTGTCAATTCTTTGGTTTGCTGAGCGAGTGAAGATATCGAGACCTCAGTATAAATACCCAAGGCACAAGTATGAGCCAAAGAGGGAGTTTGATGATGGCAACCATTGGCTGATTCGTGCAGCAATTGCGTTGCCGACAATGATTGGTCATTGCCACATCGCCAGTATTTTTGACTTTCTTGTTGCCAATCGGTAGTAGATCTGATATTGAGTAGCACTTTCAATGATAGTGATTCCACCTATCTGATGATTATGATATGTCTCTGTAGGTGTTTGAAATGAGCTACAGTCATCTATAAAGTTCAATATCTCTGCCGGTAGATGGATATCTGTCTGTATATAAGCAGTAATATTTCGTGTTATAGAGGATCAGCTTCCTATCGAATAAATTCAAACACTGCACATGTAATATGAATGCATACAAAAATTGAGAATAAAACACTAACGTTACCACAGTAATGTTATAATCATGCAGCTCAGGTGAATCATTAGGCTTATTATTTTTTTTTTTCCCATAAAGTAGTCTAGATACTTAATCTCTGATCTAATATTTGTTTTTTTTTGTTTGTTTTGGGACAAAAGATCTTTTAAATACTTGCAGGGGCGGTTTTTTTTGTAAATATTCCCTTTGTGGAAAAAAAAAAAAAAAAAAAAAAAAAAAAGGGATGTTCGTCACTTAGTCCTTTCTTCTGTGCAGATCGATGTAATAAAGCATTTCATGAAGTCTTCTTCGATTAATTGAGTATGGATATGATTCGAGACTATGTCTGATAGATGTAAGGCAGTGAGTGAGTCATAGATGTGGGTGTGAAGTCGGAAGGAGTGCGGAGATTTTTTTTCCACAACTTTTGAAGATCTCGTTTATTTCAAAATTATCGGGTCTCGTTTTGTCTTTGCGTAAATATTTATGCACAAAATATTAGACCAGTTTGGTTTAGCTTTGGAAAAGGACCCACTTCAATATTCTCTGTCAAATGAAAACAACGTAGATATTTTGCCAAGCATTTGCGTAAAAGCAGCGATTAAACTAAAATTTATTGTAGATCGCACCTAATTGGAGCTAGGCATTTTCGCTTAATCACTGATAGTGTATCCGCTTAATTTTCTTCCGTGACAGCTGGGTAGGAGAGAATGATATAGAATAAACAGCTAGTTTAATTAGAATAGTCAAATTAATGTAATGTTTGTTATCCTAAATAATCTAGAGGAAAATGAAAGTCTAGTTTCGTATCTAATCTTTCAAAGCAGTTCTATTTTCCTTTGCTTTTCACGTATTCCAAAAATTTTATCAATTATGAAGTTGTCTCGCTGCAGCTATTTTTTTTTTAGTATAGTAGATTTACAGAAGATTCCCGAGAGTCTAATGACTTGGTTTCTTCTGGCATCTCGCTACCCGCCCGAGACGATACTTTACTCGTAGAGGCACTCCCTGTATTTGATTTCCCAGACATCTTGTCGATATCTGCGAAAAGACCATTGATAGCATCATAATTAATCTTTTTTGAAAAACTACGCTGTTTGAGAACGGAGATAGCAGCTTCAGCAGGACTACTTGCAGCAGTCATTTGCCCTTCACCAATTCTTGGCCTCTTTTTTCGGTTTCGTTTCGCCTTTGGAGGGTCTTTTGCTGCATGTTTTTTGTTCCATTCTTTTAGTTGCTGTTTCCGAAGCCAATCTTTATTAGCATTGATCCATACTTTTTCTTTCATGGCAACATCAGCTGGTGATAGAAGACAGTTCTGCACCTCAGGATCATCCGCAAACTCATCTTCGCCAACGTGAACGTCCATACTAACTTCTTTTTGTGGATTTGTTTTCTCTGCCAGCAAGACATGAGCTGCAGCTAGTTTTCTAGCCTTGGCATACTGGGTCGCGTGAGTAATAGTATTGGGGTCGTTAATCATTTCGGTAATCTCCTCTTCCATACTTTGCTCTGTTGCTGCCCATTCTGCTGGAACATGAATAGCTTGATTTTTTGTACTGGGACGCCCCCGCTTTCTAGTACCTGTTGATAATACATTAAGATCATTAGTTTCTTCCTCTTCATCTCCTTCATCATCATCCTCATTATCATCACCTCCTTCATCTCCATCGCCATCACCAGCTTCATCCTCATATTCTTCCCCTTCAGCCTCTTCTTCCTCTTGTTCATCTTCCTCCTCATCGAACTCCTCTTCAGGCAACGTTCCGACGTCGCCAAATTCCTTGACCAGTTGTTCAAACGAAGTTCTAGATTGACTAGAAATGACATCATTCATCAATTGAGGATCAATTGGGATATCTCCTGGTTTTGGTGGTATCGCAAAACCATCTGCATCAAAACGAAGATTTGGAGCTGAAATAAAAGCATCTGCAAGAAGCTGATCATGATCTGCTTGAGCTTCTACAACGTTTTGATGCTCACTAGGATCATTGATGCGCTCTATATTTTCGTTTTCATTAAGATCTTCAGAGGCCATTCGTTTACGTTTTCGGCGTTTCTTCTTCTTCTGAAATTCCTCGGACTTTTCATAGAACGAAGGAGGGTCATGAGCAGACTCAAGGAACTCATTATTGACAAACTCGTCAACTGTTAGAGCGCTTGTAGGTGTCATCTTAAATTCCTCAAGACGCTTCTGAATGGTAGCTGTCGTAACCTTGACAACATAGACAACTTCGGTGACAGTGCGTCTAAAATTGTTCATGCGTGCTGCAAGGATTAAGCAGGCACCACAAACACCTGATGGTCGTCTTCCCATTAACATCCAGTCCAAACTCATTCTTTGGGCCATTCGAATTGCATCGTCTGCAACTTTATTTGTGAATGTATCGAAGTCAAGAAGTGATGCAAAACGCCAAATAAGATCTTCAGGTAAGACTGGCATAATACCATCTTTAGCAATAGTTATAGCACGGTGAAGAGCCTTAAAGGTACGGCCTAATTTGAAAACGTTGACCTGAAATTTTAGCAGTTAAATTAAAAGGATTAGTAGATAGTTCTAACTTGAATTTTGTCAGCAAAATCAATAAGCATAACCCGACATCTGTCAGCTTTGCGACACGCGCTATACAGACATACTGCAGCTACCATCTCGATACGTCTGCCTTGATTGAAGTTATTCATAGCAGCAAGTTTAAAGATTTGTAAACCAACTGTTCGAGTGGATTCGGTTATCCCAAGTTGGTGACCTAAGCCCTCAATAATTCGACGTCCTAGAAAAATAAGTTGATATTCTCACTTAAACATATATTTTTTTTGGATAATTTTATTTTTCATTTTTCATTTTTCATTTTTTTTTTTTTTTAATTTTTTCATATCATGTAAACGTACCTTCATTCACGGTATTTTCACGATCCTCGGAACCACCAACACGCCTAAAAGCAGAGCCCATACTTCGAGCTGCTCCCTGATCTGCGCCTACAAAACTTCCGTGTACCACAGCTGCACCACTAGATGACTCCCCGAATGTTATCTCAGACACAATATTGGAGTCATCCATGACGAGACCACAACTATGACATATGCCCTCAATCACATCTGGGGTTGAGCAATCAGGATTCTTACAGGCAGCTTGGGATGACCGGGATACTGATTTTACTGCATTGGTGACAGCTTGACGTTGAAGACTTACTGTCGGTGCAGTAATAGGTTTCCTATCTCTAATGGGGTTTGGTCCCCTAGGACGGGGAGCCATTTTGGCTGACTTTAAGCCCCGTCCTCCTAGGTTTTTTTTAAAAAATCTTAATGAAGCTAATTCCTATCAAACGTTGCTCGTTGCTTACGGAGGCTTCTAGGCACGTGATAGCATCTGGTGATTCGATTCAAAGCGTTGATTCCAAATTAATAATGAATTTGCTGAAATCCAGTGCTGGTGTTTACTCTTTGAGTGGTCAAATGGTCATCTCTAAAATTTTTAATCAGAGAAATTTCAATGTTGACGCGCTAACAATATAGGCCAATCACCGAGACCCAACATGACAGTTTTGTGCAATAAGAATTTCGAGTTATTCCAAGGGAAAGATATTTTTAACCTAGAAAAATTATGAACAATGTCATTGTTTTATTTAATTGATCAATACATCTTGTATTAAAATAATTTTTTTTCAAGGTCTGCTTCACGTGCTACTGGTTGTGTCAACATTTAATGTAAACTTAAGGTGTGAGAGGGAGTTATAGCAATAAAGAATTTTTCATGCCTAGGGTATACATGTTCATTAGAGACTTCTTTTATTAAAATACTAAGCTCTCTATTCCTCCCTCAACAGTTAAACTTGAGCCAAAAGAAGAAAGTCCAATACTTCACACAGGCGATGATGATGTACTCCACTAACTTTCCAAGTTGGATTGGAATGGTACAAAACTCACATTACTAGAAAGTAGTATCCTTTGTTTACTGAAAACTAGTTTCAGAGTAAAAGGTTATAGTCTACTTGTTGGAAGTCACTGAGTAATTAAACAGTTATTTGCGAGATTGTGGTAGCGTTGAGAAGAAATAATTTGTTAAAATATTCCTCACATAACGATCTAATTATTATTTATGTTTTTAGATAAATCCACAGACATTCAGCCAAGATCGAGACTTGATCGAGATATTTATAAGATCAATTCAATAAGTAATAATTCTTTTATTGTCTAAAATTTGTACCATAATTTTTATCATGTGCGAGAAAGTCAAAGAGTCTAGAGATAGATGTGCAGATATGCAGAGAAGGTATCTCCAGCATTCATGCTGTCAAACATCACACTTTAACAATCATTTCTCCAATTCCTAGTAGCTTTCTTAACGGAAGATTATAACTTATTGGATTCAGATCTTGATTTTATCACAAGAAATCGCGATCAAAGGTCATTGATTTCTGAGGATCAAAAATGATCTTCAGTCTCTAATGCCTCGCGGAGAGTCACCAATAAAACCATTAAAAACAACAAATTTCCACCTTCTTCTGCTTGGAAGCCCAACATCGCATTCGTTTCGAATAATAATATAATATAATTAAATTATTTATTTAACATTCCAATATTAAATTTACTTTTTTGTTTTATTTTCAATGCAAAAAGAGTATTTAAGAAGGATGTACTTGCGAGAGGAGGTAGGAAGTAAGATTATTATTCTTGATACCAGCAAGATTAAAGGCCTCCAAGTATCATTTCTCATTCATTTATTTTCCGAAAGCTTGACTGTTAGACGCATAAATCAATAAGATACTGGTCAGTGTTAATAAAGGAGTTTGTAAAATGAATATTGATGAGAGTACACCTTGGAAGTAATGTGCTGCTTATCTTTCCAGCTGTATATTGTAGGTTATTTGCGAACAGTTAAATTATGGTATTTCGTTGTTGTTTGAGAGGGCAGTCCTTATCTTTAGAAAGTATGTCTTGTTGGTCGGGATGTCAATGTACTGATCAACTGCCTGCCGACCACTTGATCTCTGGAACGGTGAGATACTGAATGGAGCTATTGCTAAGGTTGGTCTTTTTCAAATTCTAAATCCTTTTTGGTGGATTCGTCTAAACATAATACAATCTCTTTGAAGTACAACCCCCCCCCCCCCAAAAAGCACTACTCAAATATCCGGTTCTAATTGATTTTTACATTCAAGCAAAGCAAATTGTATCGGGTTTTGCTGGTGATAGTGATGTAGTGACGGATAATGGCGTACGGATACATGTTTGGCATTACCGAGAATTAATTACTAGAAAAATTCATGACAAAAGAAAGTAATCAACGAAATAAAATCTGCAAGTCGGTGGAACCTCAAACTGATTCAATAAGTAATTTACGAATCGGAAATAATTTTCAACAAAGGTGCGTAGAAAGCAAGGAGGTGAGGCGGATTCTTTCAAATGTGGACCCTAGATTTATTCTCTATTCCGAAGTCACTGGATCTAGCTAGGCCTCCTTCACGGGTTAGTAAGCGAGGGCAGGCATGTGACTTTATCGGCTAAGAAAAAAAGAACGAGTTAGCAAACGCGAGTTAGTAGATTAAATTATGGGGGTAACGCGAGGCATAGGGGCGCGTGTAAAGACGAAGATATTTCGCGTCAACCATGTGTAAATATTTAATGACTCGATAACATCTGACCTAATCAGTCCAAAAGAAATGCGGAATACTGATAGAACTATTATCCTTCAAATGTGTAAAAACTTTTTCAATTCAATTAAGATTAATCAATCATTTCCAACGCCCTTATTTTTCGTGTATCGTAGTGTCTTGCTATAGTTTTAGCTTGTGGACTTGAAGAATTTATGTACCTATCCTATAATTTATTTGCAAAATACAATATGTTAGTCCTGAAGGAAGAAAATCATGACTTTTCAAGTAGAGGTAAGTGATGCTAGTGTAATATAAAACTATTTAATTTAAGCTTGCAGGAGCCTATTATAATAAATTAGAAAGGAAACGGGAAACGTCAGTATTTTTTTATCAATAATTCAGATCTGACCGACTCTAATGTACCACTAGTCATCTATAATGTTTTAAAGTTCCATCAAAGCCAAAGCTTTTGTTAATGTTTAGTTTTTATTAACTTAAATTAGTCTAGCACAATTACCATTTTTTCGAAAAATTTGCTTAATTTCTGCACCAAATGGAATATCATAAGCTTTTACGAACTAGGCTTCTACGTGAAAGAGGCGCTGCTAGGGCTAATTAGGGCTTGGTTTGTCATCAATTAAGCTTAGAAACTTTCTCAAGGAGTTTTGAGCGGTAGCTTGAGTTTTTAATTGGTTTTATAGTACAATCTTTTAGTTATTCGGTCTTTTACCAATGTATATTTGATAAGTTTTATAGAATAGTACACACTGAGAACTGTAGTGACGATAGGAAGTTTATGATTTTAGTGAAGATTTTCGTTAAATAGAATCGCTAAAATTGTTAGTCTGATTAGGGAATTTTAAAAATTTAGCCCATTAAGTTGTTGATATAATTAAGAAGATTTTTGACATTTCCAATCACTTTTCTTAATCACTCATCATACCTGCATTTGTTCACTCACATTGCTACTGCTCTTCATATTATTATCCAGAGAATTGACCGTTTAAAGTTCAATACAACATCTTAATATACACCACTCATGGCAGATGAACCGATGAAAGGAATGGATCATTCAGAGGTTCACTACTTTAACAGGTTCATTGCTATCCCTCTTTCTATGAGTAATCCTAATTAAATTTTAGCTATAATCACCATGGTACGTTAGAGAGCAACCGAGTAATGTTGAAGAAATCACTCTAAACCTTTGATAGGCATTCATGAGGAAATGCTGGCATGTATTTTCTAATTTATCCTACAGTCACATCCACTCATAAACACCTAGAAAGATGAGGTCCGGACTCGATCATACATGAATGCCATTACGCAGAATAAGCATTTATTCAAAGACAAAATTGTTCTAGATGTTGGCTGTGGTACCGCTATTCTTTCAATGTTGGTTCATGTCTCCTTTTAACTCCACTTCCTTATTTAATACCAGGTTTGCTGTTCGGGCAGGAGCCAAACATGTAATTGGAGTTGATATGTCTACTATTATCGAAAAGGCTCGAGAAATTGTTGAGGTAAACGGTATGTCCGACAAAATTACTCTTGTTCAAGGAAAAATGGAAGAAATAGAGATGCCCTACCCTAAGGTAGATATCATAGTATCAGAGTGGATGGGATATTTTCTCTTATATGAATCCATGCTTGACACCGTTTTATACGCACGAGATAAATACCTTGCACCCAACGGATTAATATTTCCCGATAAGGCAACTCTTTTCATGAGTGGGATTGAAGATGGAGAATACAAGGATGAAAAGATTGGCTGTGAGTTACCCCATTCAAATATGATCAAAAGAAATTCAAATGTTTATTTACAACAGTTTGGGATAACGTTTATGGCTTCGATTACTCACCTCTCAAGAAGACAGCACTTACAGAACCTCTTGTCGATACTGTTGATATGAAGGCTGTTGTCACTGATCCAACAGCGGTTCTTGTCCTTGACCTGTATACGTGCACTACATCTGATTTGATATTCTCTTCTCCCTTTACACTCGATTGTCGTCGTGACGACTTTGTACACGCTTTAATCGCCTGGTTTGACATTGACTTTACAGCTTGCCACAAACCAATTCGCTTTAGCACTGGACCTCATACCAAATATACACATTGGAAACAAACAGTCTTCTACTTGCAGGATGTTTTAACAGTACAACAAGGAGAACAAATACAGGGAGTACTTGAGAATAAGCCGAATAAAAGTAACAAACGGGACCTAGATGTCAAGATAAGCTACCGACTTATTACTGAAGATCCTAAAAGAAAAGCTGAAGGATGTTGCGAATACAAGATGTGTTAATAATTTTTATTGATTTTCATTTTAAAAAGCCGTTGGCATTGCCAGAGGATGAATTATATATTCACACTGGAGGGAGTAGCCCAATTTACAACTAATTGAGACAAATATTCTGTTTTATATATATCCGCGTATATATAAAGGATTTTGATATGATTCAAGTACACAGAAAGTGATGGGAATGGAGAGAAAAAAGTAAATGTATCGGTGGTAGAGTAAAGATGAACGTATAGGTTAATATATTTATATCATGTTCATAGTTTTGCTAGCAGAGCGGAATTTATAAGTCAGTTTAGGCTAGTAAACATTTCTTCTCCAAACTTCAACTCCCAAGTTTTCAAACTTCATCAGTAGGATTCAGTTTACCTCTCGTGAAAATACAGTCTCATGATTAAAAATCAACTCAACACGATTTACACGAAATAAATCGTGACGGATTAAAAGGTAATTAAAGATCAAAGCTCAGACTTTGATAGTCTCACTACATTTCTGAAAATTGAAATGAAAGGTGAATTGTAAACGTTGAGCTGTTATGCAAAAATATGTTTTTACAAGCCTTTCTATGATATACCCAATACCCTTCGCTAAGCTACTCGTGAGACCAAGAGGTGTCTTACTTTCCTTTGATGCCACATCTAGGTACATCTCATTCATTTGAAATGTCAAAACAAGGTGACAGGAAGAAATAACAGACTATAGACCACCCGTTAAGCATCCAATCCAATCCGATCCAATCAAATCCTCCAGTCATTAGTGGCCAGGCCTCCTTCGATCTGAGAAGTAATTGTAAAGCCACAATAGAAAACTACCTATAGACCCAGGCTGCGTGCGACAAAGTTGTTCTTTGATGGGGGGCCCAGAATCATTAATCTAAAACATAAGATACCGCTATCCTTTCAACAATCTCGTAGAGAAGCTTCTTCGACTCGATGTAGTGAAGCAATTAGGGGTGTGTCGAGAAGGGCAATCATTCCATTATTAAAGTTAACAAAGGACAGTTATATCTTTTTTCAACTCTTCATATTTGAGTCGATGTATTCTCGGGCTAGTGTATGCTGACATAGAGAATCAGCCTGGATAAACAAGGTAAATAAACGAGCATGTGGGACATGTATTTTGTTGTTGTTAACACTGTTTTTCGAAAGAAAAAATATGAGTATAAATAAACCTTTTTAAAAAAAAAAAAACACAGTTTTCTCGTTCGCCGGGTGATGCTTTTTTGATACACTATCAAATTAGTAAAGGAGCCTTTACTTAGTCCTACATTTGCTCATAATTATTGCTAAATAATAAATATTATGCTAATACGTTTAAATTACACAAATCGCCGCTAAGTATAGTAGTTTAACTTTACAGTGAATCGAAGATTTAGTCTACTTGACCGCCTACGCTTTTAAGAAATACAAGGATATTTACCAGGCCATAGAGGGCGCGCATACTACCTCGACCCTAAAAATATGTACTCTATTATGCCCACCCAGGGTATTCGAAGCAACCTATATTTGAGATCGCTTCAGGGGTTCACCCCTAGATATAATTTCTAGCCTTAGGTTCTAGGCAGAAATTCGCACCAGGAATTTATCATTTCTCCGCATTTAATTGCGGATTTTTTTGTCATATCTACTGCCATACTACTCCAGATTCGAGTTTACTATACACTATACCTACGGTATTCGAAGTAACCTACATGTGAGATCGTTTCACGAATTTATGAGTCTTATTCGGACCATACCAGAAAGAAGTCGGGCTGTTATAAATGCTTGTGGTGAACCTACTAGATTCTAGCCATCTTGGGTTGTGTATTTTATTGATATAGAAAATTCGCTTAAAGTTACAAACCAGGCTTAGAGCCTATAATAGAAATAGAAATAGACTTGTGCTTCGATTTTGCTGGCAAATTTTTGCCATATCCTATGGTCACGGCAGAAATTGTAGGTGGGTCTAAGTGGGAGCATTTCTCGCTTCAGGGATTCATAGCCTGCTAGTGAAGAGCTAGTTAACTCTAAGCCTGGATCAGTAGGCGAAAGTATACACAATTAATTTCCCATACAATTTCACAACTTTCGTTGACTTATCCTCATCGTCGCACATTTACTTGGTAGTAACTAGGAAATTTCTTATCAGTTAAAATTATCTTTGCGTCAAGTTGGCAACACATTGCACCGCGGCAACGTCATAACAAAAAAAAATAAAAGGTCGTTCGCCGATTTTATTTTCCGAAGATGTCGACAAGATAGAGAATTTTGTAAAGTCATCTTCAGTAAATCAATGAAAGATGTATCTCGAACTTGCCGCTGGCCCCTTTAAATATTTAAGTGTCAGTAAAAGAGGTTATTAGCGCCACCCTGCACACAGGAGACCTCTAGTATCTGGACTGACCAAGAGTGTTCACCAAAAATGGGCTGAAGCTCACATTCAGTAGACTGTGGAGGACTAGATGTCCAAACTTTGGACTGACAAAACTTGGGTGAAGAATCATGAGCATTCAAGACAATAGATCTCTAGGGAGGCGAATATTTTGCTCTATAATATTTATTTGGGAACGTTTAAATCGACACCCCCCTGCTTAAATCGACACCCCACGTGACTTTAGTGTATGGAAACTACTGTTGAACGGTCACAGCATGAAGCTGATTGGATAAAGACACGTTAAACGCCGTGTTTCCTAGTAGAGTACCACTCAACTCATAACTTGTACGAACTACAAA